>PVJS01007357.1:0-56426 GCA_004027185.1 Glis glis
GGGATTGAACCCAGGGGCGTTCTACCTCTGCACTACACCCCCGGCCCTATTTTTATACTTTATTTTGAAACCGGGTCTCACGAAGTTGCGGAGGTCCTCACTAAGTAGAGAGAGAGAGAGACAGAGAGAGAGCTGAGACTGGCCGCAAACCCAGATCCTCCGGTCTCCTCCTCCCAAAGTACTGGGATTACAAGCGTGTGCCACCACGCCCGGCCGAGACAGATCTTTTCTAACATTCGGTGTACCTATATTTGAACATTTCTCTCTCTGGAGAAACTCTGAGATATGAACATGGTGGTTGCCCTTGAAGAGAAGCAGGAGTTTTGTATTCTGAAGTTTACAGCACATGGAATCTAGTTTGATGAATCCTTGAATCCATAACTGAGTCGATTAATTTATCAGCTGAATTTCATAATATTATCTCAGAAACCCTCAGACCCATTTTATTGTAAGGTTATATTCACACAAGTAGAAGCCTTAAGCTAGAACCATTAATGTTGAGACAGAGGAGTAAACTCTTAGTTCTCTGGCCCAGAAGCATACACATTTTTTTAATTAAATTCAACGATGTTAGGATGCCTCCTATCTTTAACATGTGTGCACATCTCACCAAGGTAAATCGAGGCTGCTTAAAACTCTGGGCTTCACTAGGCAATCAATCAATCTGCCTAGACATACTTTCTTCATTAAACAAATAACCATTTTCTGGAGAGGGGAATATAAAGTTTAGAAGTTTCCTTGATGTTTGTGAAACTAAGTCTACCTCTGGGCAATATGAGAAGCAGCCCAGCCCAGCTGTCGAAGACATGACTGTGCAATGAGGGTGCTGCCTCTTCTGTTTACCTGTTTAAGATACTGGACAAGTTATTTGACCTTCCTGGTGTTGAGTTTCCTTTCCTCCAAAGTGAAGAAAAATAACAACAGAACCTACATCATAACTTTCTTTTGTGTGCATGTGGCTGAGATATAAATGAGAGAGTGCATGAAATGTGTGTAGAATAGTTACTACTGAATAGTCACTACTATCTAATCAGTGCTCTGTGTGTGTGTCACTTGGGACATGGTTTTCTCCACCATCTTGTATTTAGAATGAAGAATATGGGCATGCATAGAAATCACCCAGTCAGACTCATCTACAAGCAGAAGCTCATATTGATGTATAATAATTTACTTAGATTTCCAATTTGATTATTCAGTAGTCATTCTATGCTTTCTTTCTGAAGATGGACAGGAATTCCTGCCCATTATCCTCTCCCTCTCTTTAATTGTCTTCAAAGGACACCAATAACATCTGAAAAACTCAGAAGATAAAGGTGAAATGTGTTCAAGGTCCTTAATAGCTCTCTAAGCAGTCTCATGATGTTCAAACAACTTCTAAGAGCTTCTTCAAAGGCCATTTGAGAAAGGCTTGCTCACATAGCAGATCACAGTCAGAAACTGGAAGTGCTACTCTGCCTTTGGGAAATGGAGGCTTCTTTCCTCTGGTTTTTACTAGAAAGGACAGCCAGGACAGGTTTGAAGCTGGGTTAGCATGGTGCACACCAAACCTTTAATTAACACCTCCTATCCAGCACCCTCTTGACTCCATTGAACCTCATTTTCAGAAGGAGCAATACTCTACTCATTGAAGATTATGGGATTGTGTGATATTACTCAATGATGTTCATGCCAACTTAATTTTTTAAATTTTAGCCTGATATTTTGCATGAAGAACTACAGAATTTCCAGGTAGCGCCACCCTACTTACTATTGAACACTGTTTAAATCTTCATGAAGAGATTGACCAAGAGTAACATAAAACTTTATCTGTTTTATTACTCTAGCATTGACCTTTGATTAGAAGAGAAATCCACTATGGTCAAAAGCCCTGACAAGTATTGCTTCTATAAATCATATACTTTACTGCCCCCAAAATTTTAGATTTATCATGAACAGGGTCCTAAAAGATAAAAATCAAAATCTCAAATGATATATTGCAAACTAGTGTTTTAATTCCATTCTCTTTCATCTATACTTTTAGGACCTAAGACTATTCAAGAGATGAACTGAATTAATTATTTTCTCTGATTGTAAACAAGGAGATAAAAGTCCTAACATTTGATAGTGTGATTTTAAATAAGCAAACAAGGAGTGAGCCCATAGTTCTCTAGTCAAACTTATACTTGTTTTTATTGTGTTCAAAACAGTAATACTCTTTCAAATCACATTGAGTCAATTTACTAACATACATGAGATTATTTTGCCATTAAAATTATCCTAAAGAACCTGGGCATGGTGTCAAACACCTATAATCCCAGTACCTGGGAGGCTGAGACAGGAGGATTGCAGGTTCGCAGCCAGCCTCAGCAATTTAATGAGGCCTTCCGCAATTTAGTGAGACCCTGTTTCAAAATAAAAGAATAAAATAGAGCTGAGGGTACAGCTCAGAGGTAGAATGGCCCTGGGTTCAATCCCCAGTACCACATACACAAAAAAATGAAAGGAAGGAAGGAAGGGAGGAAGGAAGGAAGGAAGGAAGGAAGGAAGGAAGGAAGGAAGGAAGGATGGATTATCCTAATGGCTATGAAGGGAGACTATACTGTTTAAAATTTTTAATTGATAAATAATAATTGTATATATTTATGGGGTACAATATAATATTATGATACATGTATATATTATACAATGGCTAAATTAGGTTAATTAATATACTATCGTTTCTTTGGGAGAGAATATTTAAATCCTCTTTTTAAAGCAATTTTGAAATGTATATTATTATATTATTATTGTATATTATATGTTATTGTATATTGTATATTATTGTATAAATGAATATTATTATTATATTATTATTAATTACAGTCACCATGCTGTGATAGATCTCTAGAATTTATTCCTCCTAACTGAAACTTTGTATCCTTTGATGAGTAACTCCCTTCTTTCCCCATCTACTTTCTATCCCATCCTCTGGTAAATACCATTCTACTTTCTACTTCTATAATTTCAACTTTTACATTCCATATATAAGTGAGGTCATAAGGTATTTGTTTTTCTGTGCCTGGTTTATTTCACTTAGCAGAATGCCTCATAGTTTCAGAGAATGAAATGTTTCTTTTCTTTTATGAAACATCATTGGGCTAAAGTTGTATAGTAAAAATCCCCTTTACTATAGGTATGAAACTCTGGGATTTCATTTGACTTAAATGCTGAAATAAAATTAAAATGAATATATATATATACACTTTTATTTGGTGCATTGTAAATATACATTATACTGAGGTATATAGAGTGATAGGAACATACAAGCACACGATTCTTAAAGTATTTCCCTCCAGGTCCCAAGCCCTCCTTCCCCTTCCCATACAAATCTTTGAGGTTGGAATTGGTAATTTTATATAGGTGCTTAGTGTTGTTTCAGCTCTTACACTCTACATTTCTGTTCCCCTTCCTCCCTCCCCTAAACCCCTACATCACTCCATTGGAGTCTTTGCCTCTTCTACCTGATATTATACTTGTTTCCCAATTTCTATCTAGTGTCCACATAGAAGAGAAAACATACAACTATTTGTTTTGGGGGAAGCATAATTTTGTCTAAAGGAATCTTGGTGATTTATGTGGAAATAATGTGAGTATCCACCTCAGGAAAAAAAATACAAAGTTTTGTTTTCAAGTTTTCAAACAAAGTGTGGAGTCTACTATGAGCTCATTTATTTTACTTTTTTTAAAGCATGTAGTCTCTCTCCTTAGGTATCACAGACTCTATGTCAAGTTGAAGAACACTATCTAATGATTTAATACTCCACTTGAAAACTCATGTCAAAACACTTAGGGAATACATTCTTCATCTCATTTTGTAATTAGTGTATTCCATTTAAAATATGTTAAAGAACACGCTCTCCATCTCTCTAAGTAGTCTATACTTCATCCATGTGTGAGATTATCTCATCAAATGGCAAAATTCCAGTAGCATGGCTTGAATGTTTGAATAAACATCTGCATAAAAGTTTTTCTGTATTTGCTTATAAAAACTATGAGCATTCAGTGTATACACATTTGTGAAAAGTGTGTTCTAATGCCTCAAATAAAGGCTTGAATAAGCTATTTTTGATAAGCATTAAATGTTTTATTTAAAGATTTTAATATCAAAAACAAAGGTACACAAATACAGATGACATTGTGATGACCAAGGCAGTATTCTACATGACAAAAATCAAAACAAAACAAATTCATAAAGTAAATGCACCAGCACTGAACAAGCATAATACTTGATATACAGTCTAGGCTGCATATGCATAAAATGATCTGACCACATGCTTATGCAAAACAAACCATTTCCTACAATACCAAAATGCCAACAATTCTGACTATCTACCACCTATTCCCCTGATAAGTATTTTGAGAGAACTTCTATATAAGATGGAAAGAACTGGCCTGGCCCTTAAAGACTGCAAAAAAAATAGGACACAACTAATTTGTAATGCAATTCTACATAAAATTCACAATCTTATTAATTAAAAAAAGATTTAAAAACAAAAGACTGCCCTGAATGAAGCTAGAACTGTGATATGTGCGGGTATATGTCTATTCTAAACGTTGACTCATGTTTCTTTTTCTTTTCTTTTCCTTTCCTTTTCTTCTTGAATTTCAATCAAAATCCCATAAACATAGTCCAAAAGTACACATAATTTGGTTTGGGGGATATTCTACTTAGAAGATAAATTATTTTCTTATATACTAAATAAGAAAAAATATTATATATTCTGTTCCATTGAATAAATGGGGTGCTTTACATGAGCTATTTTAGAATTATTAGCAAAATGTCTGCCCGGAGCATGAAAGGAAGGGAAGGAGGAGGGAATAGGGTGGGATTGGAGGGAGGGCTAAATAAGCAATATGTGCATGTATGATGTTGATACCCTGATATATATCAAAATGTATAATTACAATGCACCAATAAATGAACATAAAAAAAATCTAATAGTTTTTCTACTTTTTGAAGGAAGGTAATTTTTCAAATTTTGGTTTGCCCACTTACATTGATAGTTATAAAAACAGGAATGAGTAACTTTTAATATGTATAGACATATTATATTTAAGTATATATTATGTTTTCATATAAAAATGTATATAAATAACCTTTTGTATAAATCCACATAATTATAACCTTTCCTATATAAGGTTTGGCAAGAGATTGGGAGAAAACAAACAAATCAACATTGGGTAAAATTCTGTCATGATATACTCTATAATTATATCCTTTAATATGATTTCTGAGTTTCTATTTTATTATTAATGATAATATATTCAATATATTATACAATATGGAACTGTGAAATTTCCCCATGGTTTTAAGTGCAAATAAATTTTGTACCATGAAAGTCATGACATAGAGTTGTGTAGATTGTGCACTGCAACACTGCAGATGTTCCACCCTCCCTGTTGTGTAAATAAATACAAAAACTTTGGGGTTACACTATTTATCAGCAATGTTGTTGAATACTGGCCATATTATATATAAGAACATAGCTCTACAAGGAGACTTAATGAGGTTGTAATATTTTAAAGTGTTCTTGACTCTAAATCCATCACTAAACTATGTCAATTATGGTGAAATTGATGGGACATCAATACATGATACTTCTATGACTTTCTTTAGGATTGATAAAAATGAAGCCACACCTCAAAGGAAAGGTTATTCCTAAAAATTTATACATGTCATGATTTACTTATCCATAAATTTTATTCCTGACTCTATAAAAGTTTTTTCTTAATAATCTATACTTGTTTGGTGTAAAAATGTGAATTTTTTTTTTGTGGCAGATATAAAAGATAAAATCATCAGTAAACTTTTAAGTTGACATCATTTGATATGATTGGTTCACATGGATGGTGAAGTGAGTCTTAGAACATGGATAATACTCAGAATTTGGAGTCAGATATGGTGGCTGCATGGAGCAGGAGGAAAAGGGACGTATCCTGGTCTCCCCAGTCAGATCTGAGTGACAAATTGTATAAATGTGATCTAGTTACTCAGTCTTCTTGCTTCCCATTTTCCTCCTTAGAACATGATGACACCAGCCCTTCCTTCACTCTACAACAGTTGACTGAAACAGTGTGTAGATAGTACTCTGTAGTACCTAGCAGACGCAGGCTCTTCTCCTTCCTCCCTGGATTTAAAAAGTAACACTAAATTACAGACAAGAAAGAAAATGACAATAACTAAATGTGCAAAGACACTCCTTTTCCTAAGAAAATTCCAGATCTAACACATTAAATTGCAAAATAATCTAGCCAGGTGTAGTGCTACACATCTGTAATCTCAGTACTTGGGAGGCTGAAACAGGAGGATCACAGGTTTGAGGTCAGCCTCATAAACTCAGTGAGACCTTGTTTCAAAATTTTAAAAAATGGGTCTGGGGGTGTGTAGTTTCAAGGAAGATTTTATATTAAGACTACATCTGAAAGTAGTAGACACTTTGGGATAAAAACATACATATTCTGTAGGCAAAAAAGCTTGATATCTTATAATTAGTAAACATTATTTTTGTAGACTTATCTGGAATCATAATAAATATACACTAAGGGAATTGTAAATGAAGGTACCAAAATTTGTGCATGTATGTTACAAAAAAAGTATTGCACAGTATCCTATAATTGAGGAGCTCTTTTTAAATTAAAAAAAAAAACTTTCTCCAAACTGAGATCATTTAACATGCAAATATAGTTTAAAGATCACAGTGGCTTTATCCTAAAGCAATACAATTCCACTCAACCAGCCGTTAGAGCAGATGCTAATCAGCTTCAGGATTAGGACTAATAGACTCCAAGATGGTGCAGATCTGAGGAGCTGTTTGGCAAACTCTTGCCTTTGCTTTGAGAAAAATAGCACTGATGGAAGCCAAGTGCTTCACCCAAGAGTACAGTTAGGCACTACCTGATCAGCAGCTAACCTGCTTGTTGTGTGTGACAAGTAGGCTGGGCAGCTGATGGTCATCAGTGTGCTCAGAAAATGGCATCAGACCCAGGGAAAGCAAAACAGCTAACATCTACTGAAAATCCATTGCACTGCTTATACTCTGTGCCTTCTGAACCTCAATGAATTGTCTAAATCTTGGGATCCTAAATTTTAATATTTCCTGATGCAGATATGGTGCATCTGTGAGGCTCCTGGTGAAGGCCTACCTCTGACTCTTTCTTCTCTGAACTGAAACAGGCCCCAGGAGGCCATGGCCAGGTCCTCCTCACACCAGTGCTGCAAATAAGAAAAACAGACACAGGATTGCACGGTGTGCTCTCATCTTCACCAGGCCTTTTGAGAGATGCCTTGCACTTCTTTATTTAGACACGTCCTTTGGAGATCCCACCCAGGCATGTGATTTTAAATAGTCCCTACATTACAACAATGCTAAGGCTTCTTTTTCTGATCCAGAACTCTCCCTTGAATGCCAGACTCATAGACCCAATTGCTTGATGTTCATCTCTACATGGGGTTTCAGTTGGCACCTCAAATTTAGCATTTCCAAATGCAAATGATTGCTCTTTTCCCCCAAACACTGCTGATCTGAAGTCTGTCCCATTTGAGCTACAATCTCAACTCCATCCTTCCAGGTACTCCGGCAAGAGACTGGGGAAACACCTGGACTCTTCACTCATACCCCACTCTTCACCCATCACAGAGTCTTCTACCCACAGAATGGATCTGGATTCTAACCACCTTCTACCACCTCTCCTGGTGTCTCCTGGGCCCACTGCAGCACAGTCTCCCATCTAGGATGTTACAAAGCCTTCTGATCCTCACCTCAGCTTTTACCTTGAGCCCTGTGTTCCAGTCACAGCCCAGCTCATCCTGTGCATATATGCAGAAACCGGGTCACACCAGTCTTTTCACTCAAAAACCCTGTGGTGGCATTCAATGTCACTCTGACTTTTTCTGTCACTTGCAAAGTCCCACACAACTAGACACACTGGTACCTCTGATTGTTTTCCCTGATTGTCACCTAGTTCTTCTCTCAGATCCAGTCACACTGGTGTAAAGGCTGGGTCTCTACACTTTTCCACTTGCTCTTTCCTTTATCATGCTCATCTCTCCTAGGTCTTTGACCAAACATCACTTTCTCAGAGTGTCCTTCTGTCTCAGGCAGCTCAGGCAGCTATAACACATTACCACAGAGTGGGTGGCTTAAACAGCAAACGTTTATTTCACAAGGCTCTGGAAGACAGGAAGTTTGAGGTTAAGGTGCCAACAGATCTGCCATTAAGTAAGAGTTCTCTTTTCTTTTTTGGCAGTACCAGGGATTGAACCCAGGGGCATTCTACCTCTGGGCTACACCCCCAGCCCTATTTTTTATTCTTTATTTTGAAACAGAGTCTCACTAAGTTGCAGAGGGCCTCACTAAGTAGCTGAGGCTGGCCGTGAACCTGGATCCTCCTGTCTCAGTCTCCCAAGTACTAGGGTTACAAGCTGTGCCACCATGCCTAGCCTGTCTCTTCTTTTAAGGGTACAAGTTCCATCATGAGGGTACCACCTCCATGACCTGAATGTCTCACAAAGGCACATCTCCAAAGATCAACACATAGGGGGTTAGGGTTTCTACATATGAATGGGGGTGGGGCACAGGGAACAAACATTCATCCCATAGCACTTTCTCCAACTAGTGCATGTAAAATTAAGTTTCCCTATTCCCACACTCCATTCTTTTGTCCTGCTCCATTTTTCTTCATGGCCCTTATCACCGTCCACTAAACTACATGGATTAAGTATTTGTCTATCTTTCCAACCACACAAAGGCTCTATGAAGACAGGAATTTCTGTCCATTCTCCACCTCTTGTATCCCCAATGCCTGAAGCTGGGCCTAACTTATAGAAGAAGCTCCAGAAACATATGTTGACCCAATTAATACATTTTCTGCTCCCCCAAAGTTCTCATTTTTCAATTTTCTCTTCTCTACTTTTGCTTTAGCATCTTACCTGCATTTGTGAATCTACAGAGGATACCTTTTACTTACATATAGTTTTATTTATTCTTCTTGATTCTTTTTTATTGCTTTATAGAGAAAAGGGGAACAGTCATGTGCATAGAAGAAATCTTACTAGTTTGTTTTTTAAAATCCAGTGTGTCTTCCTTTGTAATGCCTCTACCTTTCACTCATATTTCTTTCATGGTATCCAGTAATTCTTCTAAATCCTAATGCCTTCTCTGAAATACATCTTGAATCTCACTCCAGATAACACAATTGCTATGATGCCACCCTAGAGTCTAGAGTTTCCTATCACAGTTAAGGTGCTTCTACCTGGGATTCAGGGTCCCTGAAGGTTATGTTCCTTGCTCTAACACGTGGTCTATGCTACTTTTTGTGCATTCTCTAATATTTTTCTTCTACTTCAATCATGACTTTCAGTCTTCTTCAGCCCCTCTCCATTTCCTTGAACTCTTGCCAGCCTTCAAAACTTAGCTCAAACTCACACCCCTTTCCAATAGCAAATTTTGATTTTTCTCTTCCTTATGGGAATAATGACTATATTTTTAGTGAGTCATATAATTGAGCATTCAGTTATTCTCTAGGTAGCACTATTTTATAGCTCCTTTAATGTGATAAAAGGACTCAGTTTTTTTTTAATATCCACTAGGACATAGAAGCATACAAGATGGAAATGGTTATTTATGCATTTGACACATGGAAAAAGGCTAGCACTTATCGGACACTTAATTTTTCTCTGAAGGAAGAAAGAAAGAGAGGAAGAGAGAAAGAAGAAAGGAAGGAAGGGAAGGAGAGAGCTGACAGTGACCTTACATTTCAGTTCTATGTACACTTTGCACATTCAATGACTTTATGACTTTTATGCATTTTTAATATATGCTTTACACACTCTATACCTTTTATGCCTTTTAAATGTAATGACTTCAGTGAAGAGACATAAAATTTAACAAATCCATACTAGCTTTTACAGACATTATAATAAAAATATGATACAAATTGTGCCATTTAAATATCCAAAGTATCATAACTGGTATATAAATGTAATTGAAAAGTAAGAATTTTATTAGACAGATGTAATATTATTATTACATGTTTAGATGAAGATTATAGGAAAACCCAAATTAGTTGTCTATATACTAATTCCCTCTTATCTTTGGGGGATGCAGATACATTCCAAGAACCCCAGTGGATATCTGATACCAGAGATAGTACCAAATCTTGTATATAGGTACTATGGTTTTCTAATATATTCATAGTTCTGATAAAGTTTAATTTATAAATTGAGCCCAGTAGGAGATTAACAATAACCAAAATAGAATAATTATAATAACATTCTGTAATAAAATGATGTGAATATGGCATCTCTCGCCCAGTAGGAGATTAACAATAACCAAAATAAAATAGAATAATTATAATAACATTCTGTAATAAAATGATGTGAATATGGTATCTCTCTCTCAAAATACCTTGTACTGTATTCATCCTTCTTCTTGTGATGATGTGCGATGTCACAATGCCTACCAGAGGACATGGAGTGAGGTGAAAAACCCAGCCATTGTGACTCAGTGTTAGGCCACTACTGACCTTCTGATGATACATCAGAAGGAGGATCACTGGTCAGGATGATGCCAGTTGACCATGGGGAACTGAAACCACAGAAAGGGAAAACTGCAGATACGAGGGTCCTACTTCACTCCAGGCTTGCTTCATAAGTAGTAAGTATAAAATACTCCTCCTAAGAGTACTTCAAATATTCTACTTGGATTTTTAAATTTAAATTTTACTAGTTGTTTTGCTATATGATAGAGATGTAAAAATAAGCTTATAATTTGGCCTTCATCTTCAAGGAAATAATCTGGTGGAATGGATGACTCTCCTTCCTATGTTATGACTCTCTCTCTCTCTCTCTCTCTCTCTCTCTCTCTTTCTCTAAGGTAAAGTTATAACTCACTAGAAGTTTTAAACTAGAGAGACATGAGGAAGGAAAAAAGTGGAATTTCAATTTTTAAAAAATAATTAAATATGCCTGAGACTCAGGTTATATATCAAAAGTCATCACCACTCTGATGTATGCATTTCATAGGACTAACAGACCATAGAGGCAGAAAATTATTAAATACAGCAAGGAAATTCTTAGAAATAATAAATGCATTCAAAAGAACACTGGAGAATGGTAAAATATTTGGTGCAACCAGCCTGTCTATTCCCTGCAACAGATTTCTCATTTGGCCACAGTGAACAATCGTCCAGCTGTCGGGGGGAAAATTTGTCATATTTGAACCAACTTCCTCTGTGCCAAGAACAAGGTCAGAGGTAAGGGAAAAGAATATGTTGTCACTGGATTTGACAGTAAATTACTCTTTGATGAACAGATGGACTTCAAGACTTTTAAATTCATAATCAAAGTGTAATCATGAGGAACAGTGATTTGGAATTTTATGTGAACCCGGCAGTGAAGGACGTATCTCAAACACTAGTCGAAGAATCCCGCCTCGTTCCCTAATCACTTGTCCACTATGGTAGCAAGTGTGTCTGTGCACTATCAAAATTATGTGGGACGTTATGCCAGTGTGTGATTGCTTTTGTCACATTTTTGCTAAATAAACTGTAAATCATATTTTCAATTAAATGAAAAGACTTTAAAAAAAACTGGCCCCCACATGTTTGTTGCTGTTGTTAAATTCATTATTCTCTTTTGTTAGACAAAGCTTATACTACACATTATATGTATGCATATATCTAAGCACAATAAGCTAGAAGCCCTTAAATGATAATATAATAGTAGATGGATGGGGTGGGGGGTGGGAATAGGTTATTCAACAGCTATTAAATTCACAGGAAAAATTCTAGTGTTCCATCGCATAGTATGGTGAGTATAGATAATGACAATGTATTATATATTTAAAGAAAAGTTTGAAGAAAGTATTTTGTATGTGTTCACCACAGAGAAATTATAAATACTTAAGAGCTAGATATGCTTACACTGACTTGCACATTACATGATCTCTACATGAATTGAAACATCACATGGAACTCATAAATATGTATAATTTTAATTGTCAACCAACAATTATAATAATTAAGTGAAAAAAAGCAAGAAACAGCATTATTATTAAAATCTCCCAAAGTAGGCACTCACAAGGTATGTGTGTCCATCAAAGGTAAACACTCAGTGTATGTTGTTATCATTATGCTTATTAATATGTTGGTGATGATGACCCGAATAATGATCATGAAGAGTCTGTATATGAACATGTAGACACTAAATGCAAGGACCAATGCCTAAATATTAATCTGAAGTCCATATATTGAGAGATTCAAAGCCTCTTATTCTTTACCCTATTATTTCTCTTTTTCCTTGCCTTCATCCCTCTTTCTCTCTGTATCTCTCTTCCCTCTCCTTTTTCTTCATCTTTTTAAAACAATAAGAAATGCCTAGAATGTGTTAGGTCGTATGCTATCTGCCAGAGATATAAATAAGTACAATGAATCTTTCCAAGCTTTCTAGAATATGTAGACTTGGATATTGAAATAGGCTTGTAGAAAATTAGCACAATAACAATTTATGAGTGACAAGAGAGATGTTTTACCATTTGAAACACTTTCATCTATGAACACAGTCTCTGGAGAAAATTTGATTGTCTCGATGTAATGTTACCAAAGATGGACTCATTCTTTTTTTAATTTGTTATAGTAACTTGAAAGACTGAAAACTTCAACTTTATTTATTTATTTATGTATTTACTTATTTATTTATTTGTTTTTGCGGTACTGGGGATTGAGCCCAGGGGCATTCTATCCCAAAACTACACCCCAAGCCCTATTTTTTATTCTTTATTTTGAAACAGGGTCTCACTAAGTTATGGAGGTCCTCACTAAGTAGCTGAGGCTGGCTGTGAACCTGCGATCCTCCAGTCTCAGCCTCCCAAGTACTGGGATTACAAGCGTGCATCACTACGCCCAACTCAACTTTAACCTCTTTTAATCACTTAAGTTTAGAAACATCACATAGGCGCAGTGTGCTTGTAGGTATAACACAAAGCAGAAAGGGACCAATGGTCAGTTCTGTGTGGGATGGAATAAGGAAGGGCAAGAATCCATCAAACATGGTGATAGGTTGTATTAACCTTAAAAGTTTATAAATCAGGAATTTGGGCGTGGGGGGGGAGATAAATGGCAGAAATGTAATTAGAAATATTAAAGTACGGTAACAAAGAAATTAAAAAGCACGTGAATAACACTCTAAGTCATTTGGCAAGGAGGGAGTATAGAGTCCAGGAAATGGATTAAATCTGAGTTAGACTTGGAGGTCCATCAAGGAAAAAATAAATAAAATATCAGTATTTCAGCCAAATGCTCTTACTTATTAATATTATAGGTTACAAAACAGTCTCCTTTAGGAGGGACATTCAATTTCTCTTGAGTCTTTTTTTATTAAAACACAGACTTCCAAATACCTAAAATACGTACTTTCAAATGAAACATTCTCAAATAGAGAAAACATTGGCATTCAAGTTCTATTACACTGTATTGTAATAAATAATATAAATAATATGACAACCCTTGAATAACATCATGAAGAGTTGGTGTTTAATCTATGGTTGTAAGAGTTCTTTGGAGGTTTTAGGCATCGAGGTAGGATAACCATCTCTACAGTTTGCAAAGAATACTCTGACCATGCAGAGTGGTTTTTCCATGAGTGACAATTTTCCCCTTATAGAAATGACTGGGGACATTTTGGATTTTCATTGTGGGAAAAGGTAAGGGTGACATCTTATGAGTAGAGACCAGGGATGATGCCAAACCTTTAAAAATGTGCAGCATAGTCCTCCACGATACAGAATTGTCCATTCCAATAAGTTAAGGGTGCTGAAGATGAAAACTCAGACACAGAGGATAGACTATGGATGTGGAACAAGAATAGACAAAATGAATGCAGAGAGAGTACTGTCAAGGACAACAGTCCTATGATATCAGAGAATTTAAATAAGAGGGAATAGAAGCACTGACTTCCTGGGCATGCAATCCAGAGTACAGAGGGACCTCCATGCTCAGAAGGACCCACGTTTAGGATAATGTTCTGCTTGTCAGTCTAGAGATTTCTAAGTGATTTTGAACAAGGAGCTGCACACTTTCATTCTGCACTGGCTTTACAAATTATGTAGCCAGTTGTAGGTGTAGGATTTTAGAATTGCTAAGCAGGATGAATGATGGATGTGGGGGTGTTGAAGAAGAAGGGGAAGGAAACTTAATGCTGAGTCACTCAGTGGTACCGTTCTTAATGTGGAGAAGTGAGAAGTTCAAGTCTGGGGAAAAAGATAATGAGCAGAGTTTGGTGTATATTGATTTAGAGACACCTGTTGTATATTTAAGAAAATTTCACAGTACACAGACTCCTGAAGGTACAGAGAATTTTAGGAACAAAATAGGAATATTTTACGAATATTTCTTTAGGAAATATTCATTAGTGTTAAGAATCTAAGTCCAAAGAGGAAATGACTGACAATGAATGTGGCAATGAATATCTGGGAAAAAAACAACTTTTGGCTAAATAAATATTTTAATGATATAGAGTGATATATAATTATATATACATATATGTGATATGATATGATATAAAGTTACTATATACTTATGTAAATTACACAATTATTATTTTATCCTTTTAAAGAGATTAAAATATGGTGAGTTTATTTTTAAAAATCAAAATGTAATAGAACTTGGATACCAATGTTTTTTCTATTTGAGGAGATATTTTTGAAAGTAAGCATTTTAGGTATTTGGAAGTCTGTGTCTTAATAAAAAAGACCCAAGAGAAATTCAGTATTTCTCCTAAAAGAGTCATTTTTTGTAACTTATAATATTAGTGAGTATGAGACTTTGGCTGAAATACTGATACTATATTTTTTTCCCTGATGGACCTTGACACATTGTAACTACAGAGTCTAAAGTTTTAGCATAGATTTTGATATCTGCTAGCCCTGAAATGGACTTTAAAATGTAATTTCAATAGAAAAACCTAACACGGTTTCAAAAGCAAAATTACTTTAAAATTTAAATAGCTTTTTCCATATTTCAGAATGTGGACAATAATAATAGCTTTAACTCACCTAATTACTTTTTAATACCTGTTATTAGTGATATGTTATCTTTTCTATGCCTTGCTCCATAAAAATTATTGTACATAATATATATCATAAAAATCAGCATTTTTCTGTGCTCCATGGATACTACTTACATGAGAATTGTTTGCAAAACATATTTATGGAGCTAATATAGACTGTATCTCAAGCTTATCTATTTTGCTAGTATTAATTGAATTTTTCAAGTAAATCTTGAAATTTTCAGGTTCTATTTGAAATATATATCGATTATTTCTTTGGGGTAATTATTTTTTTTATCTTTGAATATTTCTATTCTGTTTCCTTGAGCAGAACACTGAGATAAGCTGACATGTCATAATTATGTGGACACAACTAATGCTATTTATTTATTTATTTACATTTTTTGCGGAACTGGGGATGGAACCCAGGGGCATTCTACCTCCGAGCTACACCCCCAGCCCTATATTTTGTTCTTTATTTAGAAACAGGGTCTCACTAAGTTGCGGAGGGCCTCACTAAGAAGCTGAGGCTGGCCACGAACCTGCGATCCTCCTGCCTCAGCCTCCCAAGGACTGGGATTACAAGCGTGCGCCACCATGCCCTGCTCAGCTTATGCTATTCATAATGACCACCTTCGGCAGAACTGATGAGATGGCCACGTTCCTTCGGTATCTGCTCTTAGCAAAGGGAATTCCATGTTTCACTGTGGAGCCCTGAATCTCACATTACAGCCTGGTTTTGTGTGGACAAGATGACTACTCTACATTCCTTATTCGGAGTTCATGTTTCTTTCTCAACAAATATTTAACATACATCATTTGAAAATTAAGCGGGTGATAATGAAACAATAAAGATGCACTGCCTCTCCCCAGGATATTACCATTTAGGATACCAGTGGAAAGCTCATTGTACAAACATATGTTCTTGCTACAGAATAACAAAATTATGCTCAGTGGTTCAATGCTTTGTATGTTTTATATAGAATAGAATCTTCCTATTTTATACATAAATACACTGAGGTTTAAAACACCACTAAAATGGTTACTAGTGGAAAAATTATAAATATCAAAAGCCTTTGTCTTTTTTCCTAAACTGTGAGTTCTTTGCCCCTGGGAAGGATAAAGGATCCATCTTTACTGTCCAAGTCTACACCATTATAGACCATATGGAGATCGATTTCACTAGTGTAAAAGCTCCTTCATGGGGAGGAATAAGGTCTATCTTGCCCACCATTTTCCCATTAGACTAGTGCTTGGTACTTGAATGGATACACACCCCCAAGGTTTTCTGACTATTTATCCATCCCAGGTTCTGTAGCTTCTCATGGAATCTGCTTGAACAATTTGCTGTAGAAATGCTGAAGACTATTTCTAGTCCCTGAATCACAGATTATAATAAAAAATTCACAATGGAACTTCCTCAATGTCACTATTCCGAGGAAATAATATAGTGAAGCAGACCCAAATATAGTCAAGTCATTCTGCTTCTTATTAAAACGAACAAAAGCAAGAACAGTAAAACAAATAAACTTCTGATAATGCAATGTGGAAGTTACACTTATGAAAGAATGCTTGACCTCTGTAAAAGGAGAGAAAACATCCTTAAGCATAAAAATCTCATTACAGACATGTGGCTAAAATGACCAAAAATATCCTTAAATATCGTGTTTGTGTGTGTGTGTGTGTGTGTGTGTGTGTGCGCACGCGTGCGCGCGTGTGTGTGTGTGCGTGTGCGTGTCTTGTTTGGTATCTGGGGAGGAGGAGGATAGATATGATTAACTGTGGGGATATGTTTAACCTTGGTTGGAGCTGGGTATCCTGGGATATAGTTAGAGGGTTTCCTTCCAACCCTGACCCTGAAAATGATGCGGTTGAATACGTGCAGCCAGATGGATAAAATCAGCCAGATTGCATGCTATTTATATGACAATGGAGATTTTTATCATTAACAAGGACTTTGTAGTCTAAATAATTATATTCCTTGCCCTTGCAGGAACAAGCAATAGGTAACTTTATTTGAAAAAAATGTACTGTCACATTTTCCAACATGTATAGAAAAATGACAAATAGCCTGGACTAAAACAGAGGAAATGTGGTGTTACAAATCCACCTTGCCACCCTTATGATGCTTCGTTCCCATTTCCCTTAAAGACACCCATGCATTATTTTTTTTTAAAGAGAGATTAGGGAGAAAAACAGTCTGATTTCATTAACACTGAATTTTGCAATTTCTGTCAGAATATTTTGGGACCTATGAAACACTTCGATGTCTTTAGTTAGGAACTTCTGTTTTCATAAGAAATTATAAGAACTTGAACTAGTTTGTATTTCGCTTTCTCTCTATTCAATTTATTTGCAAATCTTCTAGTCTATGCAGGGATCAGGTCATTCTATGTACCAGAGATGTTTGGCTAATCTAGATCTTCCACTGCCTGCTTTCAATTCAACGTATTTTTTTGTGTTTATTTTCACATTGCATCCTAGAAGTCTCCTACATGCTGATCTGGATTTTTTAAAAAAATCTATAGATACCAAGATTATGTTAGTAGAAAACAACATTTTCAGATGATTTTCCATTAGAAGGCATGTTATTTATACACCCTTTAATTTGGAACATGCCTTTAATGCTACGCACAGTTTAAGCCAAAATTATAAGGATTTGAAATAGTTGCATTGTATTTGAAGGACATTTTATATTTTAGGAGGTGTGCTTTCCCTCACGTATTATTCTAGGAAGCAATGGATGAATGATGAAAAATAATCATATTGCCGGGTGTGGTGGCGCACGCTTGTAATCCCAGTACTTAGGGAGATGGAGACCGGAGGATCCAGGTTCATAGCCAGCCTCAGCTCTCTCTCTCTCTCTCTCCCCCCCGTCTCTCTCTCTCTCTCTCTCTCTCTACTTAGTGAGGCCCTCCGCAACTTCGTGAGACCCGGTTTCAAAATAAAGTATAAAAAATAGGGCCAGGGCCCGGGGTGTAGCACGGAGGTAGAACGCCCCTGGGTTCAATCCCTGGTACCGCAAAAAAAAAAAAATCATATTCATATGAATTCAGTATGGAATGCAATCAGAGGGTTATGTTAGTATTGTAATTGGCACTGTGAGTACCTAAGATATTGCATAGCAGGGTGGCCCAGGGGTTGAGGAAACACATGGACTATGAAACCAGTTTTCCTTGGTTTGAACTCTAAGTCTAGAGCTGCCTTTATTTGTATCCCTTGTCAAGCAATTGCAGTAGTTGGGAGAATAGCCTTCTTTAGTGTAGTTTTAGTTTTATTTTTCTTTGCAGGGGGTAACTAGGGATTGAACCCAGGGGTATTCGACCTCCAAACTACACCCCAAGCCCCTTTTCTGTTTTCATTTTGAAACAGGGTCTCTTTAGGTTGCTGAGGCTGTACTTGAACTTACAATCCTCCTATTTCAGCCTCCCCAGCTTAAGTGTAGTTTTTTATGTGTAAAACTGGGAGAGACGGTGCTTTCCTCATGGATTACTTTAAGCATTACATTTGAGTTAATGCAAAGAAAAAGTTAGGGGTATATATCATGGTCTCAAATGCTAGTCTTTGTTTACATTAATTTTCCAAATTTGAAATAAATTGCCAGTCTTATTTAAGGTGTTTTTACTCTATTCATACTAAGAACATTACTATTGTTGTTTTTATGAGTTCTTGTTTATAAAGTGATTTTACCAACAAAGTTTGATAATTAAGACTTGTTAAAACATAACCATTGCTATTTTCAGATTTATACTAGTAGGTGAAAGTTCACCATCTCTCTTATATGTACAGTTTTGCCTTCGTTTCCATAGTGCAGCAGATTCAACCTTTCTTTACACCTCTCTCCTTCAAGTTACTTTCATCAGAATTTTCGAAAAGATAAATTTCTATGGTAACTGTACTATTTATCTCTCAATTAGGGATTTACTATTTTTAACTGTACTATTATTTTTTTTAATTAGGATTGGATCATATTTGTTTGCCTCTGGTTAAAAAGTGGCATAAATTTTGCTGGGTTGCCCTCAATCCTATTTCCATTAACCCTATTCTTTCAAGTGCATGATGTTAAAGAGAAGGTATTTTTTGTTTATTTTTAATTCAATTATCACACAATAGCAGAAGCACTTTTAATAAATATATGATTTATAACACTTAGACTACTCTTCAATTTTCAGAAGTTGATTGCACTTGAAGCTTATGTATGTACATATGTTCTTCATTTCCTCATACCTAACTTTTTTGCCAATTTCACAACAATTCCAACAGGTTGCTAATTCTATGGTAAATATAAAGTAGTGGAAAACTCAACTTGGTCTCTAGTGACACTTCCTAACTAGTCTAAAAGCAAGGTTTGAGTAGAAGCTTTTATGACTGACTACATATTTTCTTCTTTTTTTTTTTTTTGCGGTACCGGGGATTGAACGCAGGGGCGTTCTACCTCCGTGCTATGCCCCCGGCCCTATTTGTTATACTTTATTTTGAAACTGGGTATCACAAAGTTGCAGAGGTCCTCACTAAGGAGAGAGAGAATGAGAGAGAGAGAGCAAGCCGAGGCTGGCCGCAAACCCGGATCCTCCGGTCTCCGCCTCCCAAAGTACTGGTATTTCAAGCGTGCACCACCACGCCCAGCTGACTACATATTTTCTAATGTGCAGTGCTGATTTTGGCAAGAGAAGAACACATTACTTAGGCTACAGTTCCTCATTATAATAGAAATCTTGACTGCCACAGACATAACATTAATCCTTATTCCTGTCCAGAATAGCACTAAAATTATTTTGATGGTTATTTCTCTGTTGAAGTGTTGAGTTAATTCATGTTTCATATCAATGTCATGACATGGAGGAGGAAATAGACCAAGTCTCCACAAAGAGCTAGGAATCTTTACAAATGCCCAGGATAAACCTAGACCAGATTGTTCATCTCATTTTACTAAGGAACAAGCTAGTTAACCCACTTGTAGTGCATTGCTTCTGGCACTTGGGTACTCAAAAGCAGAGTGGCAGAAAGTCAGTTTGTATACTGCCTGCCTATCACATGTACACATTCCTATTAAAATCATAATTTGTTAATTATTACTGTTGTCTTTAAACTGGAAGTAGAAAGAATAGCTACCCATGAGTAATTGTTTTTCATAATAAAGATAATAGATGACCTCCTTTACGGGGGACTTTCCCTGTGCCAGGAACTGACTCAAACTGGCTTCCTTATCTCATTTTGTTTTGCATCAATAACTTACCATTAATACATCTTAAAGATGAAAAAATAAAAATACAAACTAACTAAAAGGCTAAGACTTAAAAGGAGAAATGATAGTATCTGCTGACTGCTACAGATCAGTTCTGAAGACACAGAGTCTCTTCTGCACTCTCAGCCCTGGGCTCAACGTCTAGAACACAAGGCTGTTTTGTCATACGGCTGTGATCCTTGTACTATCTGCACGCTGGCCTTGTATCTCTACTCACAGCTTAAGTGTCATATGTACTTTCCTCTAGTATGACACCAACTAGCCTACAGCTGCCAAGCAGGAATTCTCTTTGCTTCATAAGTAAGTATTCCTGAAGAGAACTGTGAACCAAAATACTCCAGTTCCAGGTGTTTTGCTGTGGTGGAGACAGGAACCCAGTGAACATGCACATGCCCACCCAATTTCTCTTGTTCAAAGTTCCTAGCCTTTTTTTACACTTTATTTGTAGCTATCAAATATTTTGCCAATAATTCCTCCAACTGTTTAGTATGTATGTCTATACTCATGTGATATTTGAAATATATTGATATATATCAGTATATTTATAGATAATATCTATATATCTATAGATATATAGAGATATATATAGAGAGAGACACATATTTCTATTAAGTTTTGGCATATTTGTTATATTAAATAAACATTCTGGATCCTGAACAAAGGCATAAGTGGTTAAAACCATATTTTTAAAGTAAAAAAATGACTACAGTTGAATTCTACATGCTACTTGGGCATACTTTCACAAATTTAGTTTTGGTATACATTGTTTAGAATGGAATATATATATTATTAATACCATTAGTTTATGACACAGGAAGGATGAGACTTAGAAATTAAAATGTATTGTTATTAGTAATATCTGTTCCTCAAAAATTTTTTTCATCTAATAGAACTTTAAAATCTTGAAGTTTTCCTTGAATTTAGGATTACTTTTAAAATTTTTTTGGATGGAGTATATAACCATTAGATAATCACTTGGTAAAGTCATAACTTATTTTCAGGATTTTAAGTAGAATGATCTTTCCACTGTACACAATAACTCTCATTTGCAAAACTCAGAAAGGGACTTCAAGGATCATTGTCAATATAACGTAGGGGGGAAATGTTTTATTTCTGAAATTCTCTGAACAATTTATAAATTATGCTTAGTTGTACTTTCCTTTTGTTAAGGCTTGACATACAAATCTTTCTACTCTTGGTTTTATTCTATCAGATTATGATTAATGTATAACAACATACTTAAAAGAGTTTTGCAAAGAGTTGAAATATATGTTTTAGGGCCTTGGTTTTTAATTTATTAGTCTATGATTAATTTATACATAACATTATGCATTTAATATATAACATCACTGCAGTATGCATACAATTTTGTAGTATTCTTTTAACAGTATAGTCATAAAAGCATATATGAAATAATTGCTATTATTTTACTGATTGAACTTGTATGAAAGTTATCTTTAATGTATAACCCTCAAGTCAGCATTCCATCATTTAGGTAATTACTATTCTTTATTTTCAGTATTCATGAAATACTATAAGTTGATGACATTTTTCCATAGTCTGCTGTTCTTTTAGACCTGTTACATAATTACTCCTTTCTACTCTTTTCTTTAGCTAACCTAGTCAATCCATTATAGAATGCCTATTGTCTAAACAGAAATGACTAAAACTTCCAATTTCAAGTTTCATTCTAGTAAAAACACAGCCTGGTGCCATGTATTCATATTTAGAATATAATAATATATATTAGTATTTACTCATGAAGTATAGATGGTATAGAATTTCCTTACTCTATATTTGAATGTGAGACTTCCTAGGGGTCCAGGGTGGGCTTAATTACTCACAAGACTCAGTGACATAGGAGGGCTTCATCTGGAAGCTGAAAACCGGAAACAGAACCAAAGTGCAGAGGTCAAGTTTTAAAGGAACAAGAAACCCTTTCTCTCAGTCCAGGGGCAACATGATAAGTGATTAGGGCTGCATGTACTATTTTAATGGTAACCACTATTGCTATTTTTGTTTTGACTTTTGTTTGATGTATGCATGGCCTTTCACTCTAAGATTCCTAGAACATCACATTTTGGTAATATTTTTGGATTGATAACCTTGGGAAGATTTATTAGTAAAACAAAACCAAGTTCCCATTAAAATGGTTGTATAGAAAGTACAGGGTCTGTTCATTACCTGAAAGTTAATTAGAACTATCTTAGAATATGTAAGTACAGTAAGTTACACAACACATCATCTGTCTGACTCTGTAACTCTTGAGTTTTAGAGGTTATAGGCCCCATACTAGGCACTTTTTCAATATGCAATAACATTAGCTTATTTTGTGGGGGTATAATATTTTGTTGGCTCAATAACTGATGAATTACTCTCTGTGACCATTAAGTGACAATCTGCCAAAGTTTGGTAAACCAGGATAAATGGAGTCTTAATATGGATCAATTCTATATGCTGAATTAGCAATTTAAAAAGAATTTCTAAAGGCATTTTGAATTAGCATTTTTTTTTTTTTTTGCCGTACTGGGGATTGAACCCATGGGCGTTCTACCTCTGCGCTTTGCCCCTGGCCCTATTTTTTTATGCTTTATTTTGAAACTGGGTCTCACGAAGTTGCGGAGGGCCTCACTAAGGAGAGAGAGAGAGAGAGAGAGAGAGAGAGCGAGAGCTGAGGCTGGCCGCGAACCCGGATCCTCCGGTCTCCGCCTCCCAAAGTACTGGGATTACAAGCGTGCACCACCACGCCCGGCTTGAATTAGCATTTTTAATACCCAAATGAAATGATAAAATAAAAAGAATAATGGTATAGTAATCTTCCTTAGGCTCACTTTACTAATTATGTTCAGGACAACTCTGCATATCAAGATCACATTAGATTCTCTTTTTCCTGAATAAGTGTCTAATAAGTTTTAAATTATAGATTATATTTTGACAAACATCACTACAGGATTTACTAAACATTTCTCAGACATTTTAAGAATTTACATTTTGTTATTTTTATATGATGCTAATTTGGGTGTGGATTTTGTTTAGCATTACATTTATCTGTTTTTAACAAGAGCACAATCCCTTTTATTTACTTACTCTTCACTAGTTTAAGTCCTTGAAGGGAACATAATCACACGGATGCTGTGTCCAATGATGGCCTTAGTAGCAAAGTGGCTTTGGAATTTGGCATGAACCATGTTACTGCTTCCAATGGCCTGAGCTGCCTTTTCCCCAATTAGTCTGTTTTGTTTGTTTGTTTGTTTGTTTTGTTTTGTTTTTCTTCAGTTTGCTGCCATGAGTCTTTTGCTGGGTTTTCTTTGTACACATAGCACACCTTTTGCTCAAGTAGAATTCAGTTTCCTCTTGAGCATAAACACCTTCAATTTAAAAAAAAAAAGCTGTGTGTGCCCATTGGGTTCCAGAGACCCCGTTTATAGCCAGTAAAAATGGCCTTGTACCATATACAGCCTTCCAGATATATCTGTCTTTTAGAGTCCTGTTCCCTGCAGGCCTCCACAGCCTCCAAGATGGCAAAACGAGCAGTTCATGAACCTTATACCTAGTCAACTTTTAAAAACAAATACAGCTGGCTAATTTTTAAACAAAGTTGCACTTATTTTATAATTACATTGTATTTGGAGATACTCCTAAAATAAGTCATCAATTTTCTATATCCTAACTTTCCCATATCCTTTAACAGAAACTCAAATAAAATACATATACATACTCTCTTCCCTTGGAATAGCAAAATAAACAAAACCAAGATCAATGAAAAGTAACACTGGCAGAGAATATGTCAATAAGTGTTCACAGTTTTCAATCTTAACGTGTTTAAAAATTTCCCATTAATCCTTAATGCCATTAGAATATAACTTGAAGACATCATTTGCCTAAACTCTCCAATGTTTCCTTTTACAAACCAATAAGTAAACCTGAATTTTCTGCAATCACCCCTTTTAATTGCTGTTCGATATTTGCTACAACATGAGAATAGATTTCAATTTATTCAAAATGAAATTCATCCATAAATAATTAGCAAATTGATAGAAAAGAATGATTGTCAACAAATTAGTAGAAAAGGATTCAAACTGCAATGTTCTAAGATAAATCATAGTTATTTGCACATGGAAATCCATTGGCTCTACCTGGATATATGGTTAAATAATGAATTATGTTGAAAATGCAACAGCACACCTAAACACATGTTCACTTACCAAAGCCCTGGAAATTAGCCTTTTTTATATCAGAGGTCATTTGTTAAATTTAAAAGATCTTTGTATGTCACATCGTCTTTAAAATGTGAAGGAAACAATATAAGGAATTACTTTGCTGCATCTGAATAATCTATTACTTTACTTTCTAAAGCATATGATTTTACTCATTGCAGGACAATGGCATTATCAATCACTTGAGATTTGTCAAGTATTCGATTTGGCTTTAACCATTGGAGAATTTTCTTTTCATTTCCTGATGATGAAACTAATTTTTAAGCCATCCTTATTCCCACAAACAATATATCCCTACCAAAAAAATCCTCTGTCCTTAATGTATTCTAGCTTCTTTGCTTCTTAGCTATAGGTTTTTTTTTAGACAGCCTATAATTTGTTATGTTTCTCCAGTAAATGTACAAATTCACCTTCTCATCTAAAAGACCAATGATAAAGCCTATTGTTTGTCATTATCAGACAACCTGAGAGTGCTGATGGTCAATTGATAGCACACAATTCCATAAGCCTCGTATTTCTCCACCCAGAGGACTCTGCACAGCATCCCCACCACTGGAAATAGCACCTGCCAAGATCATCAATAGTTTTCTAATTGACAAACCTAATGGAGCAATCTGTCTTTCTTTGTTAGATCTCTGAATCACTAGACTATATTGACCAATTCTCTTTTTCTGTTACCTTCTTTATTTGTCTCAGAAACCAATCACCTGGTGTCATCTTCACTCTCTTATTCCTCTATGCACTCCTCAATTTTGGAGTTATATAGCAGGAATTCACTCTCTTCTCTTCCCCCTCCACCTGCTCTTGGGGGGCCAAGCTACACATTCCCCACCAGGTTCCCTCTGCAATACTGACTTCTCTTTACAATTAAAACTTCATCTATCTGGCTTGTCTGGGTTATACTGTCACTTAGTTTTTTACATCAGCTACTCCTATTAAATGAGTACTAATTATAGTTTTTGACGCTGCCTTTCAAAACTGCCACCCTCTCATGCACAGTATTACCAAAGCTGGAACCCTCAGTCACTCCAGTAGACTGATCTAATTGAGAGCATAGATTGAGTCTTATTCATTTCTGTATCTCTAACAGCTGGTATAATACCAGACACAGAGAGGCTGCTCAATAAATATTTGTTGAGTACATAACTTTTCTCTTTCCCTTGCTTCTCACATCCAACTGCCTCTATTGATTTCAGCAGCTTATTCTTGACTATATAACCTGTGTCATCACAAAAATCTATACATCTATCAAACAGCTAATTTCCCTTCTCTAGACAATACCTAGTATGTATTCACTCCTTCTGTACCTGTGTGTAGGTTAGAAAATTCATAATCCCAACCTCAGAATCCTTCCAGTTTCCCCATGTTTGTCAGACCTCCAAAGGAAAACGGAACCCTGAATTCAGTATGTCAACTGAACTCCATTATGACTTCCACCCTTCTCTGTTTTCACTCTTACTCTACAAAACAGTCAACCCTACATTCTACTTGTATGCTCCTACAGCTAGTAGCTGAGAACTACTAAGGCCGAGGACTGGAGAATAATGCCAACCCATAAATGTATGGTCTTTGACCTCAGTTGGGCCCTTGACAATGATTTGCACTATTTCTCCATGCAATTGGTCTGTTTTCTGTTTCCCTCAGGGACTGTTAAGATCTGCTGCTACTTTTCTCTACATCCTTCTTCTACCTGACTTACTCAACAGATAACCACCTATACTGTTTAGAAAGCTGAAGCCTCTGGACATGAAAACCATCAACCCCTCTTAACGCCAGCACCACAAATTTTTAACTGTGCATATTTTAGTGCAGCTTTTCCTTCAGGGGAGGTCTGTTTAATGACAACCTGTCCATGATATTTTTAATCCTGTCCACTCCCAAATCCTCTTGTATTTTGCTTTATCAGTCATCTATCTCTCCTGAGTCTTTAATGCCTCTCTTTCTACTGAAACTTTCCCCTTAGGCCAAAGCATGTTCAGCATCCTCAGTCTCTGCCTCCCTTACTGCACACCTACATAATTATCAATGCCAATCTCAATATTGTGTACAGGAACGGGGAGGGAGTGGGGTTGGATCTGAGGGGAAGCTCACCAAGTGCTGTGCGCACGTATGTCCCTATCACTCCGAACTTCATTACGGTGTGTGATTACAATGCACCAATAAAAGTATATTAAAATAAGCCCATGGTTACAAGTAGCTTAAGGTACAGTGAGAGCAACTAATGTGTAAGGTAATAACTATAATTTTTTTTATTATGCTTCGTTCTTATCTAGTGGGTGTTTCAAGATTTCCATTCTTTTCTAAACTCTCCTCTTACGTTACTTACCTCATCACCCACTGATAAATTAACAACTCTCAAATATCTATCTTTAGCTCTGACAATAACCACAGATTCCAAGTATGTATACCTAACTGATTGTGAGATAGTCACCTGAAGTATAAAAATGTAATACTTAAAATTTAAGTCATTCCCATCTTTTTTGCTTTTCAGTAATGGGAGTCAAATCCAGGTCCCTACATGGGCTAGGCAAGGGCTCTACCCCTGGGCTTCAAACCTACACCCCGCCCTTTTTAAACCCACCCCAAACTTGCTCATTCTTCCATTCTTTCTCTCAGTAATGGTCTCCACTCCCCAGTCAATGGTTAAAGCCAAAAATTCAGACACCATGACTGACTGCTACCATTTTCTCATCCCCAATATCTCATTGACCACCATGTTTGCTAAATTAAATTTTATAAGCCTTTCTAAAGTTTATCCTCTCCCATTTCATTCTGCTGCACAATCTTAGTTTGTGCCTTTATTTTTTTTTACCTAGCATCTTGCCAGGGCCTTTTAACTGCCCTTTCTGTTAGTTTTTCTTTTTTTCCTGAACAAACAATATTTCTGATAGTGATGTCTCTGCTTATGTAATTCTATCTCACTATCTCCTGAACTCGCAAATGACATTTTCACTTCTCTAATACCCACTCATTCTAGATTAAGTCTGTACTGCATTTGGGGAATAATTCTCTCGAGCCTTACTTCCAACTCTCTGTGCCTTTATGTTATGTCTGTGCTGTTATAACATGTTCTCTACATCTCTGCTTAGGGCACAGTCATTATAGTTATTACCTTACACATTAGTCGCTCTTATTGTACCTTAAACTACTTGTAACCATGGGCTTATTTTAATATACTTTTATTGGTACATTGTAATCACACACTGTAATGAAGTTCAGAGTGATAGGGACATACGTGCGCACAGCACTTGGTGAGCTTCCCCTCAGATCCCACTCCACTCCCTCCCCTTTCCTGTACACAATATTGAGATGGCATTGATAATTATGTAGGTGTGCAGAGTGTCAACTGAAGTGTTTCCTTCTTCAAGTCCCCTCTCTCTTAGACTTCCTCCATTGCTCCACTAGGGTTTCTCCAAACTTATCTGGAGTCCCTCTGTATCTCAATTTCTCCCTAGCTTCCCCATATAAAAAAGACGTACAACCCTTCACTTTCTGTGACTAGCTGATCTCACTTAGCATAATATTCTGTAGATCCATTCATTTACTGGCAAATGACATAATTTTGGTCTTTGTAGCTGAGTAGAATTCCATTGCGTGTGTAGACCCCATAATTATTTTAATTTTTTATTCCTAATCTCTAGAATGTTTCCTATACTGCTAGGAACTCGATCATTGTTTTTATAACATGAGTAAATACATTTGAAACTTTATGAAAAATTATCAACAACAAAGAATAAATAATGTTGGTAAGTATTCACATAGTGATTGGTGACTTCAAACCTTATTTTTCTCTCTCTCCAATTTTATCCTAAACCACCCATTATCGAAAGCCCTGATTGAAATTGTTCAATCTGGTATGAATTCCTTACCTTATCTCTAATGCAGATCAGGATGTCTACTATTGATTCAAGTGGCTGTTGGGTCAAGAGCTATCTGGAACTAATGTGAGAATAAATTTTATTCTTATGTGGCCAGACTCTGCATTCCACTCTTAGAACTGAAGTTCCTTGGATCACCCAAACCTGACAGTCTCATGGTTGGGCTAAACTTGTACTTCAGCTTTTGAGTCTCCTTTAAATTACTCAGAACTGTCTGTAAAGATTATAGTAAGCTTCCTGAAACTACCAAGATTCCTATTCTACAATCCCAGCATGTTTACCTGAATATTGTAGGAGCAAGAAAGAATGAGATAATCTAATGGGGGAAGTTGGATATTATCTCATAAATGTGGGATTTTAAGAGTGGTCATCTTTTATCTTTCCGTAGACAGCTAAGTGCTTTGCACATAACAAGCTGACACAGATGTATTCATTTTGACTCCATCACAGTCTTTAGCAATCATTTCAGTCTGGTATTTTTAATTTTCTTTATTTGTCTTGAGAAGATTTTACTTCACTCTAAATACTCCTACCAACCAAATGTCGTATTTATTTTGTGAGTCAAAAACTATTGGTTTTTTTGGCTTCTTAAATGATGCATCTTGATTTCAAGTATCTCACATTGCCAAGTGTGTGGTCCTGCCTGTCTCTAGCTCATTCGTCTTAGTATTTATCCCCATCATTTCCCTAACCCTTTCCATTGGCTCCACATGTATTAACAGTAGTCCCTTGCGGTATAGCCCTTTCTACCCAACAAATGCCTGGATGCCTGTGTGCCAGCAACATGGAGAAATAAGCCTCTTTTGGGATCTCTCATACACATCAGACTCCAGCCAGATCTTCCTTTTGTGGAAGGATAATCACTTCTATCAGAAGTGTGGAAGGTGATAACACAATCCTGAGAGGTCCGACTACCTTCTCTCTACAGACCTCAAAGAGCTATTTCTTCTGTCCCCTTTATTAATTGATTTTCCTCTGATGATATCTTGTAATTTTGATGCTAACTAAATTAAATCCATTAGGTCGATCCCCATTATCCTTGCTGACTTCCTCAGATTCAAATTTTCTAATGTATCCATTTTCATTTAGAAAAAAAATCTATATGTATTTCTGTCATCCAATGATGCAGTATTCTTCCATTTCTCCTCTCAGCTCAAACCATTTCACTGTGCTGTCTGGTACCCACATTTTATGGCTGGCAAACCTCCCTCTCTGTTGCCATACTCTTCTCTGAATATTCTTCCAACTCTTGGCCTTAACTGGAAATTGGCTCACCCAGAGAATGTCAATTATGACATAAATATAATTGAAGGGAGTCTCCCTAGGTTTCCTTTACTCCTAAATCCACTGCAGTTTGTGTAGCATCCACAATGCTCCACTGAATCTTGCTTTGTCAAAGTTGCAAATGAGTCTCTTGTCGTACATCTGATCCACTTATCATTCTTCTTTCACACGACTTCTCCAAAGCATTTGAAAATACTGTATACCCTCTCCATTTTGAAATTATCATCTCCTTGTCTTGCATAATAGCAATGCCCTAGTTCTTCGTCATTGAGATATGGGAGTTTTTTCTGTTTGGTCTCCTTTACCGGCTTCTCTTCCTGGAGCCATTTCCTGTGTTAGCGGACTGGATGAACAGGTCTTACTTCCTCTTCTCTTCTCAGGCTCTATGCCTTCTCTGGGGACAGCATTCACTCTACTGACTCCAGATGACGTTATACACTGAGTTAGTCAATTGTATGGCTCCAGCTCTATTCTCTCATCTGATCTCCAGACCAATGTATCCAACCATGTAATAAACATCTGCACAAGGCTGTCTTATAGGGACTTCATATTTTAATTCATTAATTTCATGTTTGAAATTAATGAATGGATGAGCTACTCCTTTTTTACCTATGCCTTCTATGTTCCTATTTCAAAATATGGTCCATAATCCTTCCAGTGGAAAAAACTAGAAAGTAGGGCACCATTCATGACCTCTTTTCATCCTTTACACCTATGTCCAATTACTGACGCATTTTGCACCCACCTACCATATTTCCTCAATGTGCCCATGTACACACATCCTTTATGCCCTAGCCATGGCCCCAGTAGCCATCATCACTCATCCAGAATATATCTAATGGCCTTATATGTGGTCCCACTCCCTCAGGTGCTACACCTCTCAAAGCTGTTTTGACTCTGAAGTCAAGGGCAGCACACATTTAAACAAGTAGCACCCTTGAATACAATCTTCAAATAGTTTCTCACAGCTTTTCTATCTCTCAATACTAACCCTCTCCTGACAACTCTCAACTCTGCACAGGTTGAAAACTATGCCATCCATGCTTAAGCTGAACTTGTTTCAGGGCATGTCTTGTTATATTATTCCTTTTGCTTTGAACACACTTCTGCTCTTTTACCTTGCAATGCTCTTCATTGCTAAATGCATTCTATTATTTCCTCCAGTATATAGCTTATATGTGATTTTCTTTAGGAATACTTATTCATCTTAATAGATTGGGTGGTTGCTTCATTTACATGCTCAGAGATACATAATGTTTCCTCAGCAGTCCATGTTCTATTGGATGCCCTCTCTATTGAAGTTTAGAATTTGAAAAATTGATGACTGAAGGCTTTGCTCATAATTTTATCCCAACACTTACTACATGAAGTAGGTAGAATTCCAACAGTGATCCCCAGTTACCCTCACCTTGTATAATCTCCAACCCTTGAAGGTGGGTAGAACCCATAAATGTGATGCAATATTATTCCAAGGATGATGCTACATTATATGGTAAAGGGTATAAATAAGACTAATAGTTGACTTCCCATTAAACAGAAGGGAGAATATCCATGTGGGCCTGCTGTAGTTATATGAGCCTTCTAAATACAGAGATTTTCTGTCATAGAAGAGGAAGCCAGAGAGATTCAGAGGATGAAAAGGATTCATCCCAGTCAGTTCTGTCATTGACCTGGAGGAACTTGGAAGTGGATTCTTTCCCATAACCAAAAGATCGCAGTTCAGCTTGGTGGAACCTTGCTTTTTGCCTTGTGAAACCCTAAGCAGAGAACCCAATTGAGACCACTAAGACCACTGAGACATCTGACCTAAAGAACTATGAGATAATAAATGAGTGTTGTTTAATGACCTTAAGTATGCAGTAATTGTTCTGGCAGCAATAGAAAAATAATATAGCACACTTCTTAAAACAGTTGGAGCTTACAGCTATGTGGAAAGATTGAACTTAATGCAACTTTAAGACTTAAAAAAAACAACTCTAAACTTTTCTATTATTTGAAGTACAGCTATATATTTTTCTTTCTAAAATATGAAATGTATATTATTTTAAAGTTAATATTTAAAATTAATATTATTAAAGTTAATTCTTCATTTTTAAGTTGATTCATTTACTGTTGCTGGGTAATTTAAGCAGTATGTCTAGGCCAAGAACTTCTCCATATTAAACTACATTTAACAAGTCTATTATAAGAGAATATATAATACATCCATCGAAGGGCTAAAAAAAGACTCCAATATCAGCAGTATTATTAGTAATTCAAGGAAAATTCTAGCACTTGATGCTTGTGATTGGTTTGAAAAGGGTTGGTTCTATTGATGTGCTTGTCTCCCACATACATCCCTTGGTGACTGTCTTAGTGTTCCTGTTTTGACTTGCCATTTTTCCTAGAGGCAACTCTTAAATCTATGTCAGAGTAATGTAAGCTGTCTGCTTATTCAAACAAAGTATTCAAACCACCTGCTATTCTGGGATTGTAGTTTGATTGCTGGCATTTATTTCTTTTTCAATCTCAGTCTATTTAGAAAATACTTCTTATGATAAGAAAGTAATGAAAGCTACAGAACCCTACCCTGTTTTGAGTCATATTTTCATTTTAAATAATTGAGATTGTTCAGAGAATATTTAAAATGAAAACCTTGAACTGGGGATATAGCTCAGTGGTAGAGTGCTTGCCTAGTATACACAAGGCCCTGTGTGTTAAATCACTAGTACCAAAAAACCTAGATGAAATGTTGAAATATTCATTGTGCTTATTCATTTAAATGTTTATTGAAAATCTTAAATGTGTCAGGCACAGTGTTGGGCACTTGTAATATTAGAATAAATTAGTCACAAAGAACATTATCTATGTATTAATCTCATACATGACTAGTATTAATGCGAAATAAAGCAGCAGATACCGTATTAACCTAACAACACAAAGCAAATACTAAAAGGACAAAAATTTTGTCTGATGAGTACATTGAACAGAATAATATTTTTAAAAGAATATGGATGGAATTTTCCTGAGTGGAGGCTTGTGGAAGAGTAATCGGTAAATTAAGGTATAGAATTACAAGTAATATTCAGGAAGAGTGAGTGGTGTAATCTAACTGTCAAGTAGAATGGGAAATAGGGAGCAACAAGAGATGAAATTGGAAAAGTCGTGGCAAGAACTGTGAAGAACCTGAGACTACCTCTTGCAAGAAAACGGGTTCGCCTGTCACAGTTTCATGCATGCTGATATAAGACAGAAGAATTGTGTTGAATCAGATACAAGGAGAGAAGGCCATTTTTTTCTTCCCAGAAAAAAATATAATATGAATGATAAAAATCCTGTTACAGCCACGAAGCTGGGCATATATATTTACTCACATAAAACATAAGTGCATAAACTGAATTGTATAAAATCTAAGACAGATTTTGCCAAATAGCCTGAGGAATTTAGCCACCTAGGGATGAAATATTCTGATTGTTGCCACAAACAATATAAATCCTTACACACAAAACTAAAATCTGGGCCATTTTCCCCCACCATTAATGATGATATGATCACTAGAATCTTTTTTGACTGGATGGTAGCTCATAGCCTGAAAAAAATACTTATATATCAAAATAACAGAAGATTCACTAAAATCAATTTAATCAATAGGCTACTACTTGCCTTTATATAATACAAGATCCACTTAACAATATAAATATTTGTCAAATGGCTCCCTTAAGTGCACTTATCAATGGTTCTTGCACATATTTTCAGCATATGAAGTGCTGTATTTTAAGATAGCAAATGTAAATCCCAAGTTATTTCTACTTGAATTAAATATCTTTAATGCTGTGAATGCATTCTACAAAATTCAAGCTATTTTAAATTAAATATTCATTTTTTATTTTAAATCAAATATGCATGATTTTCTCTGAATTGCCTGTGCTCATGAGCACAAACTCCCACACACACACTCATAAAATATGACCAAAATATTGTTATTTCACTGTTTGTTCTTTTTTATTCTTTTATAATCAATGCTTGGAGTTGACCTTTTTTGGGTATATATATATATATATCCCTCCCTATAGTTTGTTATGACTCAGTTCTCTTCCCAGACATTTCTATCTTTGTCTTTATAAAGCTTTTCTTCACAACCTATTTCCAACCAGATATCAGTACCTTCAAAATTTTTCCAATGAGTGTTTTTTTTCTTCTTGCCTAAACCAGAAGCATCTTTTCTCTTTGATAACAAGTTTGTTTCTTTTTTACTTTTTTGAGTTTTCATGACATTTGAAAAATATCCCTTCCCCCAACTTATACCATTTTAATTCTTCTCCTCCCAGATTGCCATGTTTCTATATTTAAAATATCCACAGCCTTTTTGTCTTGATTCATCAGCTATATCCACAATGAAAAGAGCCATAATAAAGTACAAGGGGACTTTAATATGTATTATTTACTTTTTACCAATTTTATTTGGATAGATTAAATAAGTGTAATGGTAATGTTGATAGTCCAAACACATTCTGTCTGTATACAGTTAAGGTGATCACTGAAGGATAGCACAATAGATCCCTTTTTGTGGAGACCCAGCTCTGGTTCCTGACTGAGAGTAACCAAATGTGACCTGGAGTAAGGTATTTAACAGCTCTGGTGCATAGTTTTATCACTTCTAAATAAGGGTCTCAATATCCTTAAATATTTCTCTTAACTTTAAATTTCAATCATACTCCAAAGGTATATTATCTTTAAGATATTACATTTTCATATTCTTCAATCTGCATAGATGCAAATTGAAGTAACATTTAAAGTACTGATGTCACCAGATACAATAAATTTGTAGGATCATGAAAAAAGTTCAACCTGAACATAAGCATTTTCCCCCAATTTTTCCATTATGATTCCAGAAGTTCTATTTTTTTCTTAGCCAAATAGGTAAGTTTTTCCTCTTTCAGTGATTGACAGAAACCTTTTCCTAAAGAAAGTAAATTTCCATCATAAAGAGAAAATTGATTATCACTTCCTTTGCTCTGACAAGAAAAGAGAACCATTTCTTAAAGGTTGTTATGGTGGTCTAAATTGTTTTTATTTCCCAGCACTAACTTTATGTTTACACATTAAAAATACATTGCCCGATATGAATAATCCCGTTATAGTTATTCTGTATTTAAAGTAGAACATTCAGTGGTATCACATTGAACTGCATTAAATACAAGTTTTAACAATCCTGTGTACCTGGTAACCAGTTACAAATTATTAGCCTTAACTACCAGTGAACAAGATAGTGAAATTATAATAAAGAATGATGTATAAAAATGCCAAAAAGAATATAGAAGTCAGGAATGCATGTCTTCATCTATATGTATATGTAATAGATCTCATGAACAGATGCCTAGAAAAATTGATAGTACTCATCCCTCTAACAGATTATATTTTCAAAAATGGCCACATGTACTTCTTACAATGGGGTGACCACATTCTTCCCAATGAGAGAGTGGTCTATGCCCTCCCCTTGAATTTGGCTTGGCCTGAAGTCAGAGCATAAGTGATGCTTTGTGGGATCTGAGGCAAGCTCACAAAACAGGCTGACACATCTAGAGAGGCTGGCCCTTGGCACCAGGCTGCGAGGAAGTAGAGGCACCACATGGAAGTATTTTTGTCTGGCAAACCCTACCAAGGCTAACAATCAGCCTCCAGATATGTAAGATGCTTTCAGAAGATTATAGGCTTTAGCTCTCAACCAACCTTCAGCCTTTGAGTCCTCCCAGCTGAGGCTCCAGATATGGAACATCATATCACCTGTTCTCTAAGGGACTGTTGGTTTACAGGGTCCATGATCATAATAAAATGGCTGTTTTTGTGCCACCATGTTTAGGGTATTTTGATCATGCAGAAATAGACAAGTGTCCCACACTTTTTTTGGCCAGTTATGTTTTTCCTTCTGTCTACCAAGGGGGTATAGATTTGTGGTCATTCCACCATGGAGGTTAATAATGAATAGCTTGATTTCTTGTGTTAAAGGGAGTTGAAGTTCTGCTGCTGACTTTGCCATGTGATTAATGCCTTTCTTCCTATTCATTGAAGTAAAAATTATATTCATTAAAAGTACCCTTTTATATAAATAATTAATTATGCTTCAAAACTCATAATCTACTGATAATAATAACTCAATTTGCTTTCTTAAAGTTAATCCTGTCATCTGCCAAAATCAGCCTTAGCAATTAATAATCAAGATCACCTTCAGACTTGCTTTGCTTCTTACTTTGCCCATCACGAATCTATTTCAAATGCCAACTCAAAACTCGCAGGAAAAAATGCTTTGTTTAGATTCCCATACCGTGTCCCTTGTACTTGACTTTCTACTTCATTTTAAAATTTTGGTTCCTAATTTCTTCAGTGCGTGTGTGTGTGCCACAATGAAGCCCATTCCTCTATGTCTCTATGTTGGATTGAGTGAGTCTCTGTCTCTGTGTCCCACTGTTCTGTTGTCTCATTTATGATTCCTCTTTTTTCCCTTGGGGCTATGAATTCATGGTTCATTGAGAGGAAGCTTCTATGGCTTCATGAAAATAAAAGTATTTTTGAAAATAGCTTCTTGACATTTAGGAGTAGAAATAAATCAACAATATATAAATACAGGTTTTCTGATGCAGTTGAAATATTAAAGAACAAGGCACAAATGGAACTGAGTTTTAAGAGTTTATAGAACTTATTTTTTAGAGTTTAAAGATAAAGTTTAATTATTTAAAATTAACAATGTCAATTACATGCATGCACAGGGTGTTATATCGAATCTCTATTCTTTTAGCTCACATCACAGCTGTAAAACTAAAGAAAAGTTACAAATTGAGTAGAATAAAAACCTACACAAGCAAAATTGAGCTTAGGAATCCAACTCACTTTTATCATGAGGATAGTTTAGAAAAGCAAAAGAACAGCCTGGATACTAATGAATAAAAAGAGAGATTTCAGCTTTAACATTCATGGACCTATTTGTGTTCAGCCTCTAACAGAAAACAACAGAGTGCTATTAGTAACCATTAATTATTTAGTGCTTTCTACATGTTAGATACTTGATTAGATGCTATCACTACAATGTTTTTAATGCTTATAACAATGCTATAACAAAGCTATCAAAATTCTAATTTTTTCAGATAAGAAAACTGGGTCTAATAAATTAAGTAGCAATTTAAGATCAAAGGCTACTATATTCAATTAGATCTAATGGTAAGTTAATACTTTTGTCACGTTAATAAATTTCCTCTTCTCCAGCTAAGTAAAATCACAAAAATAATCTCATTTTTCCTCTTTCAGCATCATAAGCATTTTGTAAACTACTATTCTCCCAGTTTGCTAAAATATAATTCCTAGGGAGTTTATTGAGAAGAGCTATGTGCCCAACAAAAGGTACAATGATAACATGAGTCTGACCACCATTGTTAATATTAATCTGTATGGCATGATATAACATGGATTATCCTACTTCATTATTTCATAATTCAGTATGCATGTGTGTTATCAGTGTCTAGTATACATTTAGTTACTCACTTGTAATGATTTCTTCTTAGCCAGCACTTAGATAAAATCACAGTAGTTGAAGGTAGCTATAAGCTACATATTAGATACTTTGTTTAATATCTGCTTCTAATTTCTTAATGATCCATGGAAAAATGATAAAACTACATTTATTTTTCTCATTTTTATTCATCGCAATTTTCACAACTGTCCTCAACTTTGCCAGACAGAGCTACTATACATCCCTTTTCACCAGTTTTCCAAATTGTATATTTCATGACTTTACCTCTTTCCTTACATCTATCTTTGGTGGACCCTTCAGAACCCAATGCATGTGAAGCTTGTTTTTGGAGGCACACCTCTCAATCATCTTTCTCCTTTTTGATGTAATCTACTAGCTTCTCGCATCCTTATTTATAATTCATTTATTTCTTGTTTCTCATTGGCTGTTTTCTTCACCTCTTTGCTTGTGGTAATTTTTTAAAACATAATATTTGTATGGAGAATCCACCTAGCACCTTGATCTCCCAGCTTCCTGATACCCTCAACTTTAAGTATTTGCCCACCTTTATCACATCAGCCATCAACTAATTCTCATCTCCAATAACAAACACTAGCACTGCCGTCATGATTTCAAGGACCCCATTCTCAGGTCAATATTTCCCATGTCTTCATCTCCCCCGCTATAATTTTCCCACTCTGGTCTCAGATCTCAACACAGCCTTCAGTCCATGATGCTGCCCTCTGCTCCACTTTCAGAGGATAACCTTACCTCCCAATACATAGAGAGAAAAAGATGTGATCATACAGCAAAACCTCATCTCTTGCCAAACTCATCAACCCGGTTGTCTCTGTGTGTATATCTTCAGCCTTCTCCTCAGATTATGAAAATGATATGTCCCTATCTTCATCTCTGTTTTGACCCTCACTCCATCTTCACTTTTTCTAATATCCTATTGTTTTCCTTCAATACCAGACATTGAACCCATTCCATAGTTTATCACCATCAGCTCACAAGCAGTTTTAGTGCTATCTTAAAAGGTTGTTCCTTGACTTCTCATTCTCTTCCAGGAACCACTCAACTTCTCTTTGTTCATCATAGAAGTTTTTTTTTTTTTCAAAATAACTGTCACTGGTATTCTTCTCTATTCTATAAATACTTTCTCTAGTGATCATACCTAGTTGCAAGTTTTAAGTGTCATCTTTGCAGTGATGATTTAAAAGTATTTCTCTTCCACTAGAGCATCCTTCTCAACCCTAGATCAAAACCAAACCAAAAGAATTCCCTAACCCCCTCAAAAAAAAACCAACAAAAACAATACAATTTATTTAACAACTCTAATTTGACGTTAGTCAGAATCTTATATTTAGCTAAACCCTTGATTTTCTCTCATTTTAAACCTACTGTTCCCCAAGTCCTCAGTTGCTCAGGATAAAATCTAGTGTATTATCTCGGGTTGTCATAACCAAACCCCATAGACCGGGTGGCTTAAACAACAGAAATTTATTTTCTCATAGTTCTGAGAGCCAAAGTCAAACATCAGGGTGCCTGAATGATTAGTTTCTATTGCTATCCCCTTCTTGCTTTGCAGTTGGTCACCTTCTATTGTGTCCTCACACAGCAGAGAAAGAGGGGGGAAGGAAAAGAGAAAATGCACCCTGGTTTCTCTTTTCATTAAGGTACTAATCCTATCATGAAAGATTCACCCACAACACCTCAATTTTTTTTACTGGTACATTGTAATCATACATCGTGATGCAGTTCAAGGTGATAGAGGCACACATGCACACAGCAGTCTCTGAGCCCTCCCCCAGTTCCCACCCCTCTCCCTCTCCCTCCCCATCTTCCCGTGGTACATGACACTGTGATTGGCACTGATAAATTTGTGCATATGTGCTTCCTTCTTCAAGTCTTGAAGACCTCAATATTTAATCTTAATTATTTTGCAAAGGCCCATCTCCAAACACCATTACAATAGGGTTTGGGCTTCAACATATGATGATATTTGGGGGGATGCAATTCACCCCATGGCATCTAGTCTAAATCCTTGACTCCTCCCTTTCGGATACTCCCTCCAGTCAGCGCTCACACAGTACTTACAAACACAATCACCTCCCACCATCTGTCACCTCACCACCAGTTCCAATCACGTGACTTCTTATCCAGAACATACCAGCACCCTTCTTGACACTGTCTTCTCCCTTCTGGTTGGGCTACAGACCATTTTCAACTCAGTGTTCAGGCCGATCTGCTTATATCCTACTGTGATCGTGTCACTCCTCTACTTAAAACCCTCCAGTGGCCTCCTCAGTGACTCTCCTTACCATAACCTCTACTGTCTTTGCTCAATCTTTTTTCACCTCATCTCCATCTGCACACTGCTCTTGCTTCCACAACTTGACTTCGTTAATTTTCTTCATTTTTCAGAACTTCTTCATTTGTTAATTAATCTTCTTGAAGTGTTTTTTTTTTTCCTTACAGAACCTACTTGGCTGCCTCTTTAACCTATATGTCATCTCCTTACAAACTTCTCAGTCAGGCTTGGTGGCACACTCTTGTAATCCCAGTACTTGGGAGGCTGAGATAGGATTGCAGGTTCGAGGACAGCCTCAGCAACTTAGTGAGGCTGTCAGCAACCTAGTGAGATCCTGTTTCCAAATAAGAAATAAAAACCGGGCTGGAGTTATAGCTTGGAGGTAGAATGCCTCTGGGCTCAATCCCCAGCATCAAAAAACAAACACAAACAAACAGACTTGTCTGATCACCACTTTAGCTGCAGAAGCTGTGTCTGTAGTGCCCCACATTTAATCACAGTGTCCTGTATTACTTTCTTCATTGTAGTAATTATCTCAAATTATCTTTCCTACATATGTTTATGTGTTTATGTTTGTTTGTTTGTTTAGTACTGTGGATTGAATCCAAGGGTGTTCCATCTCTGAGCTACATCCCCAGCCCAATTTTATTTTTTATTTTGAAACAGGATCTCACTAAGTTGTTGAGGGCTTAAGTTGCTGAGGCTGCCCTTGAACTTGCCATCCTCCTGTCTCAGCCTCCCAAGTACTGGGATTACAAGGTGTGTGACACCACACCCAGCTTACTGTTTGCTTTTAACTATCAGGATGGAACTTTCTCAAGAAGAATTTCATATCTAACATGTAGAAATGTGTCTTCACATAGGAAATAGTTAATAACTACTGACTGATTAACACTTGGTGGTTTATATATATTAGAGTCATCTAAAATGCACAGTTTCAGAATACAAATAAGGTATAATTGGTTTAATTAAGAATAAGAAGATATCTAAATTCTGCATCTGCCAGACACCTATGACATAGTACTAGTGAGCATCAGAGACTGATCACAGTTCCCCATGTTAAGAAAAGTTACGATTTACTGTTAGAACTTTTGCACCTGTAGGTTGAAAAAATAAATGTCAAGCCATACAGTTTATCTAAAATGATTTTTATTTATAAGTTTAATGCTGTTGATCGCTGGCGACACCTTTACTCTTTTACTTAGGACTCTATTATCCCTCTTACAATCACAGATTCACTCGTAATGTTTGTCACATCAATTTACCAGTCATATTCAGCAGGCTTTTAAGAAATTCCTCTAAAAGACCACTATTCCCATTTTTAGAATTTTACTGAACTTTGAATATTTTTCTAATTTTGTGATTCTCTAGCTTTAATGCGGAGGAGAACCATCTGGCAATCAACAGAAGAGTCACAAAAAGGTGATAAAAATGTAGATTTATGTCCCACTCCCAACCTGGCTCAGAAATTTATATTTCAAGTAAACACAGAAGTTGATACTGAAGCAGGTGATGCCACGTTTAATTCTCAAACAAAATAACTAAGACTAAGTCTTCAGAGAGTTTTCTTTTTTATATATGGCTGTGTAACAACTTGGTGGTAACCAGCAAATTTATATTTTTCTTTTCCCTTGATAATGTAAGAAATATATACTGATTTAGGAAATGTGGAAAATAACAAATAAGTGAAAAATATCAGTTATATTCCAAAGGTAAAAGTTAACTATTATAAACTTAAACACATAACATATTTCTTAAATTTTTTCCATTTTTCTAAGCCCATGTTATAGCACATATTATATATCAGGCTTTCTACACAGGATATACATGTAAGTTAGATAAACAATGTCCTTGTTCTCACAGAGCTATATAAACACTTTTTAAATTTCTTTTATTCTTTTTTACTTTTTTTTCTGTACTGGGGATTGAACCCAGGGCTTTACATATGCTAGGTAAGCACTCCACCACTGAGCTACATCCCCAAACCTTTAATTTTATAATTTAATTAATAAAACTTATATATGTTCATTATATACAACATGTTATTTTGAAATATTCATATGTATGTATATATGTGACAGGATAACTAAATCAAGTTAAATAATACCTGCATTATATTACATACTTACTTTTTCATGGTAAGCAATTTTCAAAAAATATAATGCAATGCTAACTATAGTCACCATGTTGTACAATAGATTTCTTCAACTTATTTCTCCTACCTAAAATTTTGTATTCTTTAAAAAGCATCTTATATATATATATATATATTGTTGTCATGCCATGGATAATTCTTAATGATTATAAAATATTTCATTGCATAGATGGACATTCCTGTCATCTAGTGTTCAACATTAAGGATGCATAATAAACATCTTTGAGATAAATAATCATCCAAATTTTAAATTATTTGCATGTGATAGCTTCTTAAGGTAAAATTTCCAAAGAGGTGGATATGAACCAAATAGCAAGAATTTTGTTAAAAAAGGTCAATTTTCCCTTCCAGAAGCAATGATCTTGCAGGTTTCATGGCTCTCTGGGGAAAGGTGAGTATTTTAATTTGAAAGTATGTTTTATCATCATCAAAATTTAGATTTATAAAAATCTAATAATTGGAAAAGTGTTTTCTTTGAAAATTAATTTGTAAAAATATAATTTTAAGCAAGTATTTAACAATTTATACATTATTATTGTTATCATTTTCACACCTGAATTGTTATATGATATGAATGTGAGTGCCCACTAGAACCGTACAGCATGGTGATTCTCTTAGGTCCACTTATTGTTGGGAGAAGGACTTAATGATTCACCTAGTGATTCTCTTAATGACATGAAGATATTTTCACAGTTATTTTCTTTAATTTGAATAGCATTTCATTAAGAATATCTCTGTGTGAATCATTCTGCCCTCCTTTTAATTTTAATTTTATACTATTGATATTATAGATAGGAAGTGCTTTCATTTATAGTAAAAACAATACACTTCAATTCTGTCTTTAATTTTTTTCAAGTCTTTATTTTTAATCTGCATAGGATTTATTTGTTGTAATGAATGAAGCTGAGGTCTAAGTTATTTTGTCCCCTAAAACCAGTCAATAGTCTTTACATCATTTATGTGCAATACTGATCTTTTCTTTCCTCATAGACTTATTATATGGTAAGTTTTTACATGTGCCGGGAAATTGTTTTCTTATAATTTCTTGAAGTAAAAAATTTGTCAGACTTCTCTTTAAAATATATATATATTTTTTAATAGCATGATTTTATATTCAAACCATGAATCAGTAGGATCGATTACGAATGGTTAGCTGTACAGAAGCATTCTTAAGTTTTACCCTGGGGGCTGGAATGAATAAAGTAGGTGTCAAGTCTTATGTATGAATTTTCCTATGGAAAATCATAAGCCTTTGGGTACACTTTGTGTAAAATATAATATGAACTAGAGATAATTCTAAGCTGTCATTACCAACTGATCACTGGAATGTGCTGAAGTTTCTTTTTATTCAACTCAGTTTCCCTGAGTAAAATATATTTGAGCCAATAATGATCAACCACTCACTCCTCTGACCGAATAATTGCAGGAAATAAGCCAGCCACAGAACTCGCTGTAATAGTCTTGGGAAATATGGGCCAATCAGAGGCAAAGCTGGCATCAAGAGAACTAGGATTCTGGGAGGACCCTGAAAAAGGGCCAATGTTCTGGGAGGAGGTGAAGATGACATAGAGTGCATCCTCCTTGTTCAAATGGTGTTTCCAGAGTTGATTTAATCTGAATGATTTTCCTCGTCAAGACAAAGCGAACATTCAAAGATGGGGTTCACCTCAGCCCAGGACATCATCTAAGATAGTTGACCATTGACTGTATCAGTGGTAGCCATATTTATTCTTTTCAACTTTTCATGTTCATTTATTGGTGCATTGTAATTATACATTTTGATATATGTCAGGGTATGAACATCATACATGAACACATTGCACATTTAGCCCTCCCTCCAATCCCACCCTATTCCCTCCCCCTTCCTTCACTTTCATGCTCCAGATAGTGATTGAGTCTTATAGGGATAGAGACCAGGTGACTGCCAAGGTTGTCCAGAAATGAGACAATGAAGAGATGGTATTTGGAATCGATTCTATTTATTTAAGACTCTTTTCCTTTTTTGTTGATTAATACTCAAGAAAATATGTTGTTGACAATACTCAATAAAACATTGAAGTTGAGAGCAAAATTTGGCAAAGGCTTTAAATTAGTCTATTAGTCCAAATTAATTTGCCTTAGAAGTTGACTTAAATTTTTCCATCTATGCTTTGCTGAGACAACCCAAATATATTCTAGTTACCTTTTGGCAAGCACTTATTCTTTGCTTAATTTGCCATAAGTTGCATTTGTTAGCAACTAAGAAGTTGGAACAAAGTGAATTCCTATCACTAATTGAGATCTTTAGATCTCTTACTCATCTGTCTAAAAGCAATTGTGTAAGGTTTGCATTTCCAGGTTAATCAACTTCAAAGACAGATCTCACAGGATGACTTGATCCAATGGAATCTTTAGAATAATATTCCTAGTGACATCCGCAAAGGATTTCTTTAATGAATATCCTCTGCGGCGTCACCAGGTTTACAAATACAAGGAGTTTATTCCTGGTTTTAGACATTTTCCTCTAATTACTCTGAGACAAATGAGAAACCTGAGAAGTTTTCATTCAGGATGCTGTGAAGCATCAGTTTCTCAGTCAGTTTCTCTAATGCAGAGCCATTCAGAAATTGATAGCAGAGCTTGTGGCTCACGCCTATAATCCTAGTACCTTGGGAGGCTGAGACAGGACGATCACAGGTTCAAGATCAGCCTTAGCAATGTAACAAGACTCTCAGCAATCTAGTGAGACCCTGTTTCAAAACCAAAAATAAAAAGAGCTGGGGGTATAGCTAGGAGGAAGAATTCCCCTGGGTTCAATACCCAATACCACAAAAAATTATATTTTTTTTCTATAATATTATATATACATATAAAGAGTTGTTACATATCCCAAGATATATATATATATATATGTGTGTGTGTGTGTGTGTGTGTGTGTGTGTGTGTGTTAGAGTTAAATTCCAAGAAATATTTTGCTCCTCCTGAGGAATTGTACATTCGTTTTATTGAAAAATAAGAATCTATAATGAATCATGTATTATTTTCTGGGAAAGATAGTTATCTCATATGTTATTTACCAGTCAACTGCAATTTAATGGAAACCTAAGTTGTATAGAAGTTAGATTTTGAAGATAGCATATAAGCCAAAATAATATATCATCAAATTTATCTTTAAAAATGTCCTTCCAAGGTTTTGCCTTGGAAACCAGCCTACCATGTTCCAATAAATCAAACACAACTGGCATCTTCTCTGATATTGAAAGAAATTGCTACTCCTTAGTTGATGGAGAGGTGAAATTGTTTTGTTTATATATATTTTGACTGTACTTCCACACTTGGAAGTACAGTAAGATGTTCTAAGACAGGCAGCCTGGAAATGAGTGAGCCCAGGTAATGGTCAGAATAACAGATTCATATACCTCATCACAAGCTCATTATGAGAATTTGTGGCTCAATTTTCTGCATGATTTAACTGGCTTATTCTCTATTTTCCTTGTTTTCACAGCTCTCTTAATAGTTTAATTCACTATTGTTAGGTAGACAGATAAGTCAGTTGCACGTAACTTGTTTATAAACTATGGTCTGCATGTATATTTCACTCTAATTTCTACTAGTCCTAGGCTTGCATCTTCCATTTATCATTTCTGAATTTCCAATTTTCATTTCTTCAACTTTTTTGTTTATGATATTAGATGTGATCAAAGCCTGGATGAAAAATAGATGAAGAAAAATACATTGAGTGAAATTAAAAAAAACATCTATACCACTCCTGGGTATTTTTCCAAAGGAATTGGAATCAGAATTGTGGAGAATGCGACTGCCAGAGACAGGCTAACATTTGCCTTGGAAAGGTCTAAGGGTCATGGAAAGCTATGACCAGACTGCTGAACTCACGAAAAGCAGTCTGTTCCTCCAAGGTAAACTTCCCTGTGTTTCTTGCTGATGCCAACTCCCAAATATCCTGTTTGTCAAACATTGTCTCAAGGATCCTCTGCACACCCTCAGCGGTTTTATTGCTAGCCATTATCTCAAAGACTTTCTGCAGGTGTTCTACGGTTTACCCAGTTAGACTTTACCCTTAGGTCTCCCTGCATGTCTACTAGTTAAATATTACTTTCTGGACTCTGCATGTATGCAGCAGCATCCAAACTTCAACTTCTCCAATTTAGAATGACAATAAAAGCTGTAGACCAGTGTCCAGCAGGGCTTCACCTAAGAGTGAGGTCCCCTGGCCTTCCCCTTTCAATCTGCTCTGTGTCTGCATCATTCTTTTCCTTTCCTTTACACCGCAGGATGGCACCAATACAGAATATTATAGTGATAGATGCATATCCATGTTTATCTCAACACAATTCACAATAGCCAAACTATGGAACCAACCTAGTTGTCTGTCAACAGATGAATGGATTATTAAACTGTGGTATATGCACACAATGGAATTTTACTCGGCCATAAAGAACAAAATTATGTCATTTGCAGGAAAATAGATGAAACCAGAGAATATTATGCTAAGTGAGATTAGTCAGTCTCAGTGAAGGGTCATATGTTTTCTAATATGTGAAAGCTACAGAGAAATTGGGAAACCAAAGGAATTTCTGATAAACTAGGAAAGATACCAGTAGAATAATGGAAGAGGATTTGGGGAGTGAGGTGGGGAGGAGAAAGGGGAGATCTGATGAAGGAATAGTTCAAACAATCCTATGTACATTTGTGGAGCTATCAATACCAATTTCAATATTATGGGGATGAGGAGATGGCGAGGTAGAATCTGAAGGGAAACACACCAGGTACTATGTACATGCATGTTTTTATCACATTAAACCTCAATATGATGTATGGTTTCAATGCACTGATAAAAGTATATTAAAAATTAAACACAAACAACGGCATAAACATAACCCAGAATAACCCTTAATAAGGGAAAGATTCTCATTGTTTTCTTTTCTTTTGATGAATACTATGATAACACCTTTTGTTTTAAAATAAATATAATTTTCCATTAAAAAAAACTATACAATGATTTTATCTAGTTTTCCATCTGAAAGTATATGGAACTTCTAAAGAGAGTAACAGCAAGATCATGACCATATAAGATACATAAAAGAAAAAGGAATATGGAAGCAGATTGAAACATGAATGAAGTGATACAATAGAGAGGTCACCTTGGTGGAAGAGGTGAGGTGGCTGTCCCTTTCTGCAGGAACTGGTAAGAACAAGCTCAGAATTGGCCATATGGAAGGCTCTAGAATCTGATGTCCTAGGTTTACAGCCATTGCTGTTCACTGCTATGTTGTGACTTTAATCAAGTCTCTCATTTCCTCAGCTATCAAATGGAATCTTTGATATGGGGCTGTAAAGTCCTTAGTATAGTACCTGCTTGGTATCAATCAATCAATAAACATTTAGAAATGTTAGCTCTTATTATTTCTGAGGGATGTGTTTATGAGAAGGTAGTGGTGGGAGATGGTAAATTTAACTCTATGTAGATATCGTACATATTTAATTTACATGTCTTTTCCAACCATAATTTATTGAGATAAAATTCTTAAGCATATCTTCGGACACATTTAAATTGCTAAATGTATTGAGATAAACAATTGAAACATATCTTGTACAGATAAGTTTTTCAAAACAACTATTTCTGATATGAAGTAATAAAGAATTGAATAAAAATGAGACATCGGAGATTAACTGGATGGGCATAAAGAAGGGAAGATTCAGTAAAATAAATGAGAGAGACTAGAAACATGAAGTAACCAAGAACAAAAATATAAATAGCAAATGTTGGGTGAAAATCCAGTTGGGGATAAAAAAAGAAAGTGCTTAATTTTAGGTGTGTTGCACTTGAGGAGATATGAACCTATCCAGATAAAAACATTCAATACGAATTTGCCTTTTGAAACAGGGACTATGTCTTATTCATCTTTGAATCCCCAAAACCTGGTTTACTTGTCTTGAGTATGGTGGCATTCGGTGCATGTTCTATAAATGAATGTATGGGTTTATGCATGGATGAGTGGATGGCTAAATAGATGAATATTGATTTAATGCCAACTATACAAATAAGATACAGAAGCTATCAAAGTGTGTAAACAAAGAGAGAAAACCAAGCAATGAAGCTAGTTTTGAGGAATATCCAGATTTAAAGGAAAGTGATAAAAAAGGAGACCCATAAAAGACCCAGGATTGGAAAGAAAACCGGGTGCCATGTCGTTAAGCCATGGGAAGGGATTCAACTTATTAGTAATATTAAAGTGCCTTTTGTGTTTGCTTTTCTTAAGAACATGGATCAACTCTGCCTTTGATATGACAAATTGGACAGAAAATGCCTGTGTACCAAAAATACAAAGACATGTTATTTCTAGAATAGAGATGAGGATGCTTAAAATACTATTTCAATAACTTAAAAATAAATAAATATTTTTTTTATAATATTAAAATAAATATTGTTTGTCATATCCAGTTTTTGTGTATAACTAGTCAATAAATATTAATTGGATTAAATTAAGTATCTTTGCTCAAAGGTAATAAAGTCACTTATCTCTCAAAAAAGACATTATATATGCTAATTATAAACAATTGAAAATACAGAAAATTGGAAAGAAGAATAGTCACTTTTACTATGAATATTTTGATTACTTTTGAATTTCTACAGTTGTTATATTGCATTGACTTCTGGAGAAACAATTATGCAAGAGGTATTTTCATACCATTGGAGGAATTTTAGTTTGTTATAGGCATGATCATCCCTATATTATATTAGTAAATAGTCATACATTTCCCAATAGACATTTTAGTTTTTCATGTTTTAAGTACTCTATCTTATACAGAACTTTTTTATTGATTTTTGCATTCATTACACAATAGTCTATAAATGTTAATTTTACATTTTACAGCATACCACATGTGGAAATACTCCCTTTAATATTCCGAATTAATGGTGGATAGATTTTTATGTTTTTAATGTAGCTCTGATACTGAGATTGGGTGGTATGTATTAAATGCATACCGTCTAAGCAGACTTCTAGCAGTCAGTGATAGATCCTCAGGACATAACATTAACTCTTCTCTGGCTATGCAATCGAACATGTAATTTTACTACTAATGATGCTCCTTAGGCTACAGGAATGTGAAATGGGTATTTTCAAAGTGAAGTTGCTAAGTAACATTAAGAAAATTGCCATGAAAGCAAAGTTAATGATCTCAGTTGGTATCATTTAGCTAAGGCATTTACACTAATAGCAGCATCAGGTTGAATTTACTGTAACTCTGCAACTCTGTCTCTATGCTTTGCTGGAGATGTTTTCATTCTCCAAACAACAATAACAAGTTAGGGCTTTCATTCTTCCAATTGCTTAACAAAATTAACAAATTAGTACAACACACCATTGTAAGATGGTTGTTCTTTCTGTTTCACTATCAGCAAAATAATAAGCAAATAATGTGATTCGATGGGAAAATAACAATCAAATGAATTAAGAGAGTCAAAACCTTGAAATTCATTGATATTATCAAGACGGCATTCTTAGTTCTGCCTGAAATATTGCTAACATGTTTATTGTGTGTACGTAATACTCCAGAAATTCTTAATATGTTTTCTTATTATTCTGGATTTTATGTTCCATTCAATATCGAAAGTGACCGAATGTTTACATCCCCCTAAAAATCATGTATTGAAGCCTTAGACCCATTGTGATGGAATTTGGGTGGGACCTTTGGGAGTTAATTAGGTCATGAAGGTATAGTTCTCCTATATGAGATTATTACCATTATAAAAGAGACCTAGAAAGCTCATTCACCCCTTCTGCCAAGGGAGAATGAAGCAAAAGGTCTTCAATTCTTGAACCAGGAAGAGGGCACTCATCAAACACCAAATTTCCCAGACCCTTAATTTTGGATTTTCCAGCCTCCACAACTGTGTGAGAACTTTCTGTTGTTTATAAGCCACCTAGTATTCTGTCCTGGCATTCTGAAGGAACCAAGACAAGTGTTAATACACAATACAGAATCCCCTAAATAGAAGTAAGTGGTCCAGACCAGCTAACTAGACTTGCTACTGTGAATCTTACATTGTTGCTATGTGGGAGATGTTTTAAAAAGGTAATTACATGACTTGTAGAAAATAACCTGTGGTCTTAGAATTGTGAACTGTGGCCACATGCTCTGGAATTGGTGCCACCAGCCACTGGGGCCATCACCTTTCTGCAGGGTTCACTGAGAGAATATTGTTGAGAACCAGCTTTATATGCAGTTAACCCTTGTCTAACATGGGACAGATAAATGCAGTGACAGGCTGGTTCTTTGCCTCACGGAAGGGGACGAGAAGAGGAGATGTTTGTCAAGAAGTCAAGTGTGTTTGTGTGCATGTGATGGTGGTGAGAGTGCTTAAAGGAATAGCTCATGAAGTTGGAAGGCATAAGCCAATGTGGGATGTTGCCTCTTGTTTTGGGCTGGAAGCCTACTGAGCCACAGAACCCACTGATTCACCCAGGAACAGAAAGGTCCTAGAAGAATGTTCTGGAAACTTCTGTGTTGAGTGTGTTATCCTGATTTAGACCCTATCTGTCATCAAGAGAGAAAGTGGGAGACACTTTACACCCATCTTCTGAAGTTTCGGGGGATGTTTTAGGCAGAACTAGAGCTTCTCTGAGTTCTAGAGATTTCTTTTTTTCCCTTTGAGATTTATTTATTTATTTATTTATTTTATTTCATTTATTGATGCATTGTAGTTATATATCTTGCTAAGTGTCAGGGTATCAGAAGATTGCATGCACACATTGCTCATTTAGCCTTCCCTCAAATCCCACCCTATTCCCTCCTTTCCGTGCTCAGCATAGTGATTGACTCTGATAAGTTTGTGTATATACATCGTGTGCATAGTTCTAGAGATTTCTGAAGGCAGAAATCTTTGGAGTGGTGTGTGGAAACAGGGTTTGAAAAATGGTGGTTAGGAGGTTTGTTGGGAGGAATATGAAGCAACCTCCAGGCTATCTCTGGGTCTTCTCAGGCCTTGAAGAAATGAACAGAAGCACTCTCCTTGCTTAGTTTTTTAGTTTCAGTGATGATGCATAAAGGAGCATGGGGTAGTAGAGAGGCACGAGCTGTGTGACTTCCAAGAAGTCAGACCCTGAGAAATGGTCCAGGTATCTATTCCAGAACAGACCAAAGGAAGACACAGTCTATCTTAGAGGTAGACTACTCAGCAAAGTTGTGCAGTAGTGCCCCTTCATCTGTGGGGTGTATGTCCTAAGACTCCCAGTAGATGCTTGAAATCATGGATGGTACTGAACACTATATACACTATGTTTTTTTTTAAATAATCCTCTATGTCCTTGCCACATAGTACCCACAGTTAATCCATCCTGGTTTTGCCCTGTTGTCTATTTGCATAACTACTCTTTCACTCTGGGGTCATTATTAAGTATATTAAGAGTTACTCTGAAGTAAGCACTGCGGTATGCTAGCCTAGAAACCATTTCCAAATGTCAAATGTCAAAATCAAATGACTATTTTTTTTTTGAGTACAGGTCAAAGAATTTGTGTGTTTGATGTAAAATTTAAAGTCAAATATGTGAGTTTGAATGTGTTAAATTCCTTCTTCCTGGAAGAAACTGAAGATGACATTTAATAATATTTAACACTGGTCATTTCACCTATAGTGTGACCGCAGAATCAGGATTCAACCTGAAATTCTTATTTCTGGAGTTTCACCTGTTTCTACTATACAACATATTCCAGCAAGGAAACATTTAAGAGAGAGTGATGTGTTATGAAAGGGAATAAAAGTCACTTGTTATGGTCAGAATAAGCAATAACAGTGCTTAACAGTTTCTCAACTGAAATTATATATATATATATATATATATATATACACACAGCTTGGTCTTGGCTGTGGCCTAATGAAGGATGCGGCTCCTGTCTCATTTTTATGAAAGCACAGAATTGTTTTCCTGCAGTGGAGATGGCTGTGCTGATGACCCAGGTGGCAGGCTTATTGATTTTTATGAGTACATGAGTTGCTGCAGCTTATATGCATAACTAGTCTTAAGAGCTTCCCTGAGTGAACTTGACAGTTCATTTTATTTGGCTTGCGCAGTCTTCTTGTCCTTTACGTTACACATAACCAACGTGAGGAGAAGCTATGTATCTACCATTTACATCGGGCAGGCAGTTTTTACTCTCCAGTGCTGTGGATGGCTCCAATGGAGGGGTGAGAGGGGGGATAAGATTTTCCCAGCATTTAATTATCTTAAGCGCTCATCAGGCAAGCATCCTATGGATAAAGTGCTTCTCCAGTACTGTGTTTCTATGTCTTTCTGTAACTATGCCTCGTAACTAACCTTTCCTCTTGTTCACCACATAAAGCTGAATGCGAAGCAAACCGGTTGACAGTTTAACCTTGCTCTGCCCAGTTTCCCCAGATACAACGTAACTCTCGAAAGACTCAAATACAATTAGTTACCCTTACCTACATTCTAGCACTATGCTGTCGGATTAAGTACAAAATTATAAAACACAACAATCATGGCCATATATTTTGAGTCTGGCTTTGTAGATGTTTCACAATTAGGAATTTGATTGGGTTAATGAACTCAGAGCCTCTAGTCTTTGCTAAGTCAGCTCTCAATATTTCTATCTTCTTTTCCTTGTATCAATGTGTGTGTGTATGTGTGTGTGTGTGTGTGTGTGTGTGTGTGTGTTACTGGGGATTGAACCTGGGGGCACTCTACCTCCAAGCTATACCCCGAGCCCTATTTTTTATTTTTAATTGGAAACAGGGCCTCTCTAAGTTAATGAGAGTCTCACTATTTCCTGAGGCTGTCCTCGAACCTGCGATTCTCCTGTCTCAGCCACCCAAGTACTGGGATTATAGGCATGAGCCACGTTATCCGACTGTATTGATTCTTTAAAATGAGCTAATTATCCTTGTTTTTAAACTACCTTTTCCAAATCTTCCTAAATCTCAATCATTTGATATCCCATCTTGGTACTGTCAATGAATAATCTGGTCTCGTGATAGTTTTTAGTGTAACAGCTTTACTGAAATATAAGCCACATACCATATAATCCATCCATTTAAAGTATCCAGTTCATTGGTATCTTGTGGACTCACAAAGTTGTGTAGCCATCACTACAATCAATTTTAGAACATTTCACCAAACCAAAAGAATCCTTTACTAATCACTCTCTCCCTCTAGTTAGCCACCCTTGCTCCTGGCAATTATTAATCTATTTTCTATCTCTGTTGAATTGCTTGTTCTGCAAATTCACATAAATGGAATCATACAACATTTGATTTTTTGTATCCAGCTAGTATATTTTATTTAAAGCTCATGCATTTTTGGTATACTTTGCTAATTTTCCATGATATGATTAAACCACATTTTGTTTATCCATTCATCAGCTTATGGACATTTGAGTTGTTTTCACCATCTTGGCTATTAGGAATAATGTTTCTATAAAAATTTGTGTACAAGGTTTTGTAGATGATATGCTTCCATTTCTGTTGGGCATATATCTAAGAGTGGAATTGCTGGATGATATAATAAATTTGTGTTTAATCCTTTGAAGAATTGCCAGATTGTTTTCCAAAGAAGTTGAATGATTTTACCTTACCACCAGCAATGTATAGAAATTACAATCCTTCCACACTCTTGCATGCATACTTGTTATCTATCTTTTTGGTTATAGCCACCCTCTTGTATGTTAACTAGTACCTCACTGTGGTAGTGTCGGTATGCACTTCACTGATGGCTAATAAGGGTTATGATGTTGAACACCTTTTCATGTGTCTATTGTCTATTTGAGAATCTTCCTTAGGGAAATGTCTATTCAAATCCATTGCTTATTTTTAAGAATGGGTTGTCTTTTTATTAATGATTTGAAAGAATTTTTAGATAGACAGACGGACAGATAGATAGATAAAGTGTCTTATGAGAAACATGTTTTGCAAGTGTTTTCTCCCATGTGGCGAGTTGTCTTTTCATATTCAGGATGATATCCTTTGAAGCAGTATCTTTTAAAATTTTGATGACATATAATTTATTTTTTATTTTGTGTCTTATGCTTTTGATGTCGTATCTAATAAGGATTTGCCTAATTCAAAGTTATAGAAGATTTATTCATAGAATTTTCTTCTAAGAGCTTAATAGTTTTAGGTACTATATTTATGTCTATGACAGACTTTGAGTGAACTCTTTGTGTATGGTGTGATGTATAGAACCAAGTTAATTCTTTTGCATGTGCCTATTGAGTTGTCCCAGCATTATTTGCTGAATTTTTATAGATCTTAATGGAGCATAAAGTTTCAATACTAAATTTATAAAGTTGCCTTTATCTACCTTTTTCTGACCTTATTCCAACATGCTATAAAAGCAATAATTTGACCTTCTTTCAGTCTGCTCTGGGTTCCTTCTTAAACCCTAAAATATCATTTTTCCTTTTATATCTAGGATGAGTATGTAATTTATCATCTAAACATACATGCTCTATGATTGAAGGAAATCTTTATTAATAATGTTGCAGTGACAATAGATGTTAGCTTAAACTTTTAGGGCAAACTAGGATATTATGCCCTTTAACTGAAGCCCAACCTCTTCCTCTCTACTGAATACCTCTTAGCAGTATTCAAGTAGGCTGCTTCTGATTTGTCCATCTTAAAATGTTCCTCCCCTGATATCGCCTCCTTCAATGTCACTACTATCAAAGCTCCTTTTCTTCACAGAGCCACATTTTTTTGAAAAAAGTTGTCTGTTTTCTCCATGCCTTTATATGTAATTTATAAGTAAATAGGTTTTCAATCTGTACTCCCCCCAAAAAAGTCTCACAAATTCATCAGTAATCTTCATGTTACTGAATATGAGATACTTTTCAGTGTTCATCTTACTTTAGCTCTCTTCAAGATTGGCTCATCTTCCTTGATATGACCAAAGCCCATCCAGGCATGTTCCCAACTATATTCTTAACATTCAGCTCCTTCTGTGTAGTCTTTTATCATAGCTTATGTTACTAAATTACTTTTTTTTATGTGTGTGTGGTACTGGAGATTGAACTCAGGGGCATTTTACCTGTGAGCCCTTTTGATTTTTTGTTTTGAAACAGGGTCTTAATAGGTTGCTAGGAGTCTCACTAAGTTGGTGAGGCTGTCCTTGAACCTACAATCCTCCTATCTCAACCTCCCAAATACTGGAATTACAGGTGTGCATCACCATGCCTGGCTACATAAGTTTTTATCTCAGTTTTAATTTTTCCAGTTGGGATTGTTTTCCAAGAACTAGATTCATATTTTGAAGACTCAATATCTTCCCCATGAAATATTATGGTCTCAGTGTTCTCTCTCAGGCAATAGTACATTCCTTCATCCAGCCATGGAAGTTAGAATCATTCTTAAACTTCTTCACTTCCAATATCCAATTAATTTTATTTTCTAAATATATATCACAACTATCCACTTTTTATGGATTCTAACCCTGATCCATTGTTTCACCTTCCACTGGGACCAGTTATTTTCTAACTGGTTTTTCATATCCATTCTGGGCTCTCCCAATTCACTCCACTCTCCAAAGGGCTCTTTCAAAAATCACACTTCTACTTAAAATCACTTGGTTCATTCAAATTGTTGGTAGGATAAAATATTTTAAATCCTGAACATGTTGCCAAAGGCATATATGGTCTCACCCTGTCTGGCTACTTAGCTTCATCTCCCCCGTCCCCTCCCCATTTGCACATTCAGATTCTATTTCATTTCTTTCAGTTCTTTGAACAGATGAGCTCCTTCCCTTCCTGTTTTAGGGCTTGTTTATATGTGTTTTCCTATGCCACATTCCAGCCTCATTTAGAGAGAACTCACGTACTGTGGTCTGAATGTTGGTGTCCCCCAAAGTTCTTATGTTGAAATCAAATCCCAATATCATGGGGACTAGGTGGGGCTTTTGGAAAATATTTAGGTCATGAGTGCAAAGTCCTTGACCACCTTAAAAAGATTAATGCTCTTTTAAAAGGAGGTCTCAGAGAGGTCCCTCTCTCTCTCTCTCTCTTTTTTTTTTTTTTTTGCAGTACTGGGGGTTGAACGCAGGGGCGTTCTACCTCCGTGCTACGCCCCCAGCCCTATTTTTTATACTTTATTTTGAAACCGGGTCTCACAAAGTTGCGGAGGGCCTCACTAAGGAGAGAGAGACAGGGAGAGAGAGAGCGAGAGAGCTGAGGCTGACCGCGAACCCGGATCCTCCGGTCTCTGCCTCCCAAAGTACTGGGATTACAAGCGTGTGCCACCACGCCCGGCCAGAGGTCCCTCTCTCTTTCCTCCATGCGAGGACACAACTAAAAGACACCAACAATGAACCAGGATGCAGACCCTCAGGACACAATCTGCCAGCACCTTGATTCTGGCTTTCCCAGCCTCCAGAAATGGGGGAAATAAATTTCTGCTGTGTATAAGTTATGTAGTCTATGGTAGATTGCTAAAATGATTCAAACAGACCCAAACACATCTAATCATGTTTAACTTCTTAGCCTAAATATTATTCTTCAGAATCTTGTCTCGTCTTGATTACATCAATTCCCTCTTTTTTTTTTTTTTTTTTTTTTTTTTTTGCGGTACCGGGGATTGAACCCAGGGGTGTTCGACCTCTGCGCTACACCCCCGGCCCTATTTTTTATACTGTATTTTGAAACCGGGTCTCACGAAGTTGCAGAGGGCCTCACTAGGTAGAGAAAGAGAGCTGAGGCTGGCCGCAAACCTGGATCCTTCGGTCTCCGCCTCCCAAAGTACTGTGATTTCTAGCGTGCGCCATCACTCTCGGTTTATCAATTCC
>PVJS01007358.1:0-56429 GCA_004027185.1 Glis glis
GCACGCACACACACGCACACACACACACACACACACACGCATGCACACACACACCTCAAAACCATCCATGTCCTTTTCTTCAGCGTCACAGAGGTGGGTCGGGATTCCAGGCCCTCGTTTTGTTTCCCAGGTTGCTGCAATCACCATCCCTTCTCATTGCTCCTGGATGTGGCTGTTCTGTTTCATCCAGTCAATTCCTTTGAAAACTCAGAATGATCTTTCTAAAACACAAATCTCAAGGCCCAGGCTGAAAAGCCTTGGCAGTTCCTCATTGCTTCCCAGACTAAATCCACTACTCTTTCAAATGGTGTCAGGTCCCCCCCTGAAGATTTGACTCTTTCCCATTTCTCAAAATTTCTGTGCATGATCTGTGGAGCACTCCCAGACCAGGGGTCACTGTTACCAGCAGAGTCAGTGGGGGAAGACAGCTCCAACTGTCAGAGTCCCCAGGACCCCTGCTGTCCCCACTCACCTCATCAGCAATGCCAGAGCCTGGCCCCTTGAGCCTCAGAGGCTAGGATTTGGATACAGGTGTGCAGCTACGGCATGGCATGGGAAGAGGTTGGTTGACTGCAAGCGTGCAGCGTGAGAAGGCAGTGTGCAAACTGCAGGGAGCCTGAAGGGGAGAGAACAAATAGGAAGCAAGAGGCTTGCCATTCAGAGGGGAGCTGAGACTGCAAGAGGGGCCCAGGAACGCTGCGTGCCATACCATTAGCTGGCTCAAGCTTACTTTTTATTTCAGTGACAATAAGTGCCCATATATATGGGGCACGATGTGATGCTTCAATTCATTGTATTAATGAATTGTATACAAAGTGTAAATGCATTGAGAAAGACAGGGTATTTGCATATCTATCACATTAAATTGTATCATTTTTATAGCAAGTACATTAAAAATCCTCTCTTGTAGCTATGTTGAGTTACACAGCACATTACTGTTAACTGTATTCTCCCTACTACATAATAGAACACCAGAACTTATTCCTCCATGGTCTATCATTGACTGGATCTTCTCCCCATCCTGCCTGCTCTCCCTGGACTCTACTTTTTTTTTTTAAACACATCTTCCATCATCTTTTTTCCCCCTTAAAGCAAACAGCAGCCCTACATGTCCCCTCTTCATTTCTTGAAATGTCATGCTTAGACCTAGAAGTGTGCCTCACTGGGACATCTGAGACAGCCCTGAGTCTCAGTGGGGAAGTAGGAAGCTTTCATCGCAGTCCACAGTGGTATTGCAAATGGACCTGCTGTCCTGCCGTACGCACACGGATGTGAGGGTGAAACTAGAAACCACGGCTAAACTAACACAGAAGGCCTCTAGGGCAATGGTACGCTGGCCAAGCCCAGCAACTGTCTCCAGGGTAGGGGGATCTCTAATGTGTAGCTTCTGCAAATTCTTATGGTATAAATATCCCCACTGTGGTGAATCGCAAGCCACCAATATTTTATTTATTTTTTTTTTTTTGCGGTACCAGGGATTGAACCCAGGGGCATTTTACTTCCAAGATACACCCCCGGCCCTATTTTTTAATACTTTATTTTGAAATCGGGTCTCAGAAAGTTGCGGAGGGCCTCACTAAGTAGCTGAGGCTGACCGCGAACCCAGATCCTCCGGTCTCCGTCTCCCAAGTCCTGGGATTACAAGCGTGCGCCACCACGCCCGGCCTTATTTTAGTTTTAAAAGACTCTCAAAGGCCTGATACTTTAAGAGTCAGGTCTCCTGAGCCATTGTAAACTGATAATAACACACCCCTGGGCAAGACAAACAGCTGCTGGGAGGCACGGGGTGGTCTTCTCATCACCTTAGTCAGGAAATGCAAAATAAAATAAACAGGTAACAGGTGTGGACCCAAACTGAAGCAAAATCCAACCCAGCTCTGCAGGAAGCCAGGGAGGAGCATTTCAGGGTGGGAGTGGGGGAACAGATGGGACCTTTTATGAGACGAAGTCCAGGCATACGAAGGGACCTGCCACAAGGGCCCATGTGCAGCCCCAAGGATCTCCCTCTGTCAGTCCACTTTCTTTTGGGGGTGTGGTCCTTCCGCTGACTGTCCCTCTAATATGGACTTATCAGATACATCACTCGCCATCAAATCTCACAACAATACTGAAATGTAGGACCCATTCTATTCACTTTGTCAGTGGGGAAACTAAGGCTCAGAAAGCTCACGTTGCTTTCTGCAGCAACCATGCTTACCGGCAGCTTATGAGTAGGTGAGAACATCTGGATGTCCCTGTATCCCTCATACGACTGTCTCAACCTGAATTTCAGATGTTGTAACTTGACTAACTCTCTCACCTTGAAATCACTGATTACAGTCCCCTTTACAATAATCTCTATTGAATCAATATTTTCTGAATGAATTAGTTCCAGATGTATTCAAGAGACCACAATGGGTAGCAGCCACCTGACAATAAAAAGTGTCCCCGTGCTCTTCCTGAATGGAAAAGAGGGGCAGGTAGTCCAGGTGATGACTGCTGCTCCTCGTAGTGCTCAGATTGTCTGCCGTGTACTGAGCCCTTTGCATGTACAAGCTGTTGTATCCCATCTCGCTTCATGTGCAGGAGAATCCGCAAAGAACAAAGTCCTATCATTACCGAACATCTGAAAGAAAGAAGCTCAGATACCTAAGTGACCTGCCGGAATTCTTACAACTCCTAAGTGGCAGATTCCATACCCAGCACCCAGGACGGCCCAAGGTCTAACTTCACTCTTTCCTCTTGCTGTGGTTGAGATATGGTTTGGACCCAACAAACCCATGTTGAGATTTGATTGCCAATGGAATAGTGTTGAAAGGTGGTTGATGGTTGACAAGTGTCTTTCTCCAGTACCTAGATGAGTTGTCTCCAGTACCTAGATGAGTTGTCTCCAGTACCTAGATGAGTTGTCAGCTTGGTGCATCTCCTAACTGTTCATGTACTGTTTTGAATGAGTCCTTCTACTTCTCGACTGCAGGTTATCACAGCATGAGCTCTTCGCCAGATGTGGCCAACCTATCTTGAACTTCCCAGCCTCCAGAATCGTGAAGTAAACGCTTTTCCTTTATAAGTTATCTAGCTTCAAGTATTCTGTAATTTCAACAGAAAATGGACTAAGACACCCCTTGATGACATAACCATTTATGTCCCAGTTATGTCTCCCACCCCCAAGTGCACCCCACAGCCACTTCCTGCCTCACCCTAAGGGCAAGGACATGTGTGCAGGTGGCAGTACCGTGGAAAAGCCATTTGTTACCCAGGGTCACTGCTGCTCTCCGTCTAAATTCAAAATCCAAACATGCACCACTCAACTCTGAAGTAGCCTCTGCCAATTGGAATCCAAGTGCAAAGCTATTTAATAAATACCAAGTAGAAAGCTCAGGGAGTTCTGACACGCCATGACCCACTGGACCCCAGGCCCTGTGTGGTGTCACAGCCTCTGTTATAATTGCAGCTTGTCTAGAATCCCTCCGTTCCTCTGAACTGACAGAATTTTAATCACAAATGTGCACCTCCATCTCATTATGAAGGGGAGAAATCCCTACAATGTTGCTAATTGACCTTAATCTAATGCGATGTGTAATACACTCTGCTGGATCCTCCAGCACTCTCGAAATAGAACAGTAAAATACCTCTTAAATCTAAATTATATTTGAAATAGCAGATTAGATTATTCCCAGCATCCTCAAATAAACTGTAGCCTGCTGAAATTTATCTTGTGCTCTCCAAACAAGGCAGAGGCCCCAGCCTGACATGCTGAATGTTTTATGAGTTCATCTACCTTGAAAGTCACACAAGTGTCTTCCTAGTGAACCAAATGGTCGGTGCCTGCAAGAGGACAAGAGCTGGCTGGCCGCAGTGGCACACGCCTGTAATCACAGTACTTTGGGATCTGAGACAGGAGGATCACAGGGTCAAGGCCAGCGCATGGTAACTTACAGAGACTCTCTTTCAAAATTGAAAGTAAAATAGGACTGGGGGTATAGCTCAGCTGTAGAGCACCCATGGGTTCAATCCCCAGTAGCACAAAAAAATAAAAAGAGGGCCAAAGGTCTGGCACAAGGGCCCCACACCTGCGCTGGCCTTGAGGTCAGTCTGGCCTGTCAGCGAGCAGGTCACACGCTTCAAAGGCAGACTGAGCCCACAGTTAGCTTGGCATTTCCCAGCTCTGTGACCTTGGCAAAGTGACTTAGCATCACAGACCCGCTGATTCCTCTTCAGTAAAGTGCTGATGATTCTGTGTACTCTGAAGACTTGGAATGTTTAGGGAGAGTGTATGGAAGCAGCCAGCCTCGTGGCAAGCACTCAGTTAATTACAGAGATTATGATGATGATGATGAAGATGATGATGACGATGATGATGATGGAGGACTGAGAACTTTTGAAAAATCTACTTACAGCTAGAGGAAATGAGTGAGAGTTGATGACGTAAGCATGTGAGATCAACTCTTCTTTTTGTTGTTTTTGTGTTTTTATGGATAGATAATAATCATGTGTCTTTAAGGGGCACAGTGTAATACTCCTATCATGTACACTGGCTTTTTCACTCAGAATAATCCCCCGAAGACTCCCCCAGTTCACTGCAGGTATCATGACGCTTTCCCTTTCATTACTGAATAATGTTCCGTGGTATGGATGGATGCACCACAGTTTGCTTAGCTACTTATTTATTGAGGGATGACGGAGCTTTTTCCAGGTTTGGGCAATTATGAGAAAGCTGCTATGAATATTTGTGTACAGGTTTGGGATGGAAGTAGTTTAATTTCTCTTCCATAAACAACCAAGAGTGTAACCGCTGAGCCATGTGGTAGTTGTGTGTTTAGTTGTATAAGAAACTGCCAAATGTTTCCAGAGTGGCTGTGTATTTTAACTTTTTCATGGCTATGGAGGAGTAATCCAACTTCTCTATATTCACTCCATCATCTTTTTTATTTTAGCCATTCTGATAGGTGTGTAAGGATATCTCACTGGGTTTTAATACACATTTTCCTAATGGCTAATGATACTAAATACCTTCCCATCTGTTTATTTACCATCTGTATATTTTGTGGGATATCTGTTCATGTCTTGAGCCTATTTTCTAATTGGATTGTTTATATTTTGACTGTAGAGTTTGAGAATTATATTCTATATTCTACACTGGTCCTTGGTCAAATATGTACTTTTCACACATTTTCCTCCAGTCTGTAACTTGTCTTTTCATCCTCTTCTCAGGGTTCATTACATAGCAAAGATTTTTAACTTGTTATTTTCCCATTTATCAATTTCCCTGCTATAGGTTAAATGTTTGCTGCCAAACCCAAGAACATTTTGCTTAACTCGATCCTGAAGATTTTCTCTTATGCTTTTGTAAAAGTTATACAGTCATCCCATTATATCCACAGGTTCTGAATCCTCAAATTCAACCAACTGTCAATCAAAAATATTCAGGCCAGGTGTGGTGGCACATGCCTGTAATCCCAGTACTTGGGAGGCTGAGACAGTAGGATTGCAAGTTCGAGGCCAACTTGGAAATTTAGCGAGGCCCTCAGGAACTTAGTGAGACTCTGTTTCAAAATAAAAAAATGAAATGGGACTGGGAGTTCAGTTCAGAGCTAGAATGCCCCTAGGCTCAATCCCCAGTACTACCAATACCACCAAAAAAAAAAAAATCAGATCTGTAGTAAAAAGACTTTTTTTCTTGTCATTATTTTCTAAACAGTAAATTATAATTATTTACTTAGCATATTACATCTTATTAGGTGTAATAAATAATCTAGACTTGGCTGAAAGTAATGGGAGGATGGCTGTAGGTTATGTCCAAACACAATGTCACCTCTGAGACCTTAACTGCCATCTCCTTCTCCCGGCATCCATTAGATTATAATTAAGCCGGATGTGGTGGCTCACACTTGTAATCCCAGTACTTGGGAGGCTGAGACCCAAGGATCCGGGTTCGCTGCCAGCCTCAGCTACTTAGTGAGGCCCTCTGCAACGTAGTGCGACCCTGTTTCAAAATAAAGAATAAAAAATAGGGCTGGGGGTTTAGCTCAGAGGCAGAATGCCCCTGGGTTCAATCCACAGTACCGCAAAAGAAAAAAGATTATAATTTGTTAGAGATACTGAATGTTGGCATGGAATCTTTATTTCAAACAAATTCCCAGATAATTCTGCTTTGCAGGCACATTTAAGAGTGACTAACCAAGCCAACTTCAGGCACCCAGAGGTGAGACTCTTAGAAATCAAGTGTTCTTGGTGATGTTAAAGAAAAAATTAGTCCAGGATCCTTACTAAAGCACAGTAAGGTAGACCTTATTCAGGAGCACTGTGATCTGACTAGGCACCACTACCACAATGGAGTGTTATAATGGAGAGAGAGCTTTGGCTCCACTCTGAATACAGCAGGAGCAAGCGGGATTCATAGCCAAGGAGCAGGTTGGAGGTTGGTGGATGGGAAATTGCTAAGAGGAAACATCAGGGTGAGGGATGTTCTTGTTGAAGATGATCAGACATCACCTGAGAGGCGGTGGAAGTTGGGGAACCTGACCATAAATGGATGGTGACTGAATGGTAAGTATAGGGGTTCTTGTTAAAACTGTATTTCACCAGGAAGTACACTCAGGAGCCTAGGAGAAGGTTCAGGAGGCTGATTGACATTTGGCCAAACAGATACTTTGTCAGGGCTCAGGGATAAAATTCAGGGCATGTGGAGATACAGAGGTGAGTAGAAGGAAGATACCAAGATCTGATTAGAGGATTTCAAGGCAGAATGTTGAGGAGGTCAAAAACATCTTCCCCTGTGCTATAGAATCAATGCTGAAGGCTCTTACTTGGTCAAACAGTCCATTAGAGGAGGATTCTCTGTGCATTAACTTCTACCTTTCTTTGCTTCTTTTTCCAAAACTACTTCTAAAGACAAAACTGTGAAATGAGGGGTTTAAGGTCTGACCCTTCGCTGAAATTAATTTTCCTGGGCAAATATTCCCCATAATAAATCACAAATAATTTATTAAGCTCAAAAGGAAAATAACTTAAGAAGATGAAGGTGGAAAATTGAATTTATTATTTTAACCACACCAAAAAAAATCCCATCTCTTTTTTTGTGAACACCGTATTTTTCTGTGTAAGAAAAAAGACATATTGCATATGCATGAAAATCAATGTGTCTATATTGTATCCAAACAGAGGCAATGGAACTAACAAATGTATAATCAGTCTAGCCCAGTCCTTTGAAAACAAATTGATTTTTCAGCACTTTTCCCCAAACTCCAGTTGCTTTGAAAATAAAAATCATTTTCTTTCTTTCTGACACCAGCGCATTTTAAATGTGAGCGCTTTCTCATCTAATGATAGTTTTTGTGGTTTTCTCCCACCGATTGGACATATTTAATTATCCAAATAGCTATTTAAATAGAATGTATTTTCAGTAATGTCTTTAAAGTGCTGCTTGAGGAGATGTAGCTATCTGTGACCTTTAAACCACAGCCACCTTCCACTTTCCAATCCTGAGTGAAATATGGCACCATGAACAACCGGACACCAGTCCTTACAGATTGTTAGTGAAATCTACATGTTTTCATTTTTTAATTGTAAAATACTGCAATGACGTGGCCATAAGAGGTGATTGAAAGTGTTTGTGCAAGATATGAATCTGGCTGTTTTCCACGTATGAGAGGATATGAGCCCAGATTTATCACCCATGCTTATTTCCTGCTGACATTTTTATGAAAATAAATGGAGTTTGGGGAATTTCTCCTGCTCCGTCCAGCTTTTTCTGGAGATCTTACTGTGGTATTTATCATCGATGCGCTGTCCACTTTGAAAGCATTCCAAGCAGAATTGTCCTTTTTCTAAAATCATTTAGTGTGACTTTGGGTAGAAGGTCTGAATCAGTGGACTAAGATCTATTCATTCATTAGATTTATTTATGTATATGCATTTGCCAAAAATCAAATACTTTCCTAAGCATATTATGACCCTTTCTCTTCCCTCGTGTGTAACTGATGTAATCATTACCCTTATAAATATAGTCACACATTACTGAACAATGGGATGCATTCAGAGAAATGTACCTCCAAAGGGCATGTCACCAAAACTTCTAAAGGATTTTCAAGGAAAATCAAGATCAAGGGACAAAACAGGAGCTCAAGACAAGTGACGCTCAGCGAGACAAATGATACACCGTAATCATGAAGTCAGAAACACATTGCTGAGGACAGCGATCCTGGCAAGGCAAGAAGCAGAAAGCCAACTTGCAAAACTTTCCTTTGCTTTAAGTGCTCCATACACCAGGTCAGTGCATATTATAGTTTTTCTCATGATTATTCAAAGCTCTGATGGCACTTTAAATGTATAAAGGTATAACAAGAACATAATGATAAAAGCAACTTGATTTTAAAAATGTTGGCATACAGACACATAGTTAGTGTGCAAATAATGAAGGTGAGTCCCAGGAAAGTGTAAGCAATTCCTCCAGCCAGCATCACATGACAAGTGATCTAAGGCCTAAGCTTGGCTCGGTCATGGAATCTCAGTGACCAGCAAGTCCCCCTTCCCCTGAATGACCCTTTAGTAAACCTATGAAGTCATTGTAATAATCATTTGTCTCTCTAATCTGAGCAGATTTGACTTCCCTTTTGACAGCATTGGTACCTGGGAGCTGATGATGCAGAATTCAGCCATAAATAAAGAGAAAACCTTTCAGGGAGATTTGTGAATATCATCACAATGTTGCCTCAAAACATTCTCCATGCTGACAAGCCCCTGTCATCATTGCAACTCTTATACTGCTGTGGATAGCTGGCTGTATTAGCAAGAGACCAGAATTTCTATAAATGCATTTTGAGGGATCAAGGTGGTCAAAAATCAACTTCTAAAAACCATTGACTTATTTTGAATGCTCAAGTAAAAATTGCGTATATTTATGATATACCTGCTGGATTTCCATCACTATGACGAAATACCTGAGAAAAAAAATTAAATACAAAAAAATTTTCCTCTCCCAAAGTTACACTGTGAGGAACATGCTGTTGGTCTAGCCAGGTGGAAAATTAGCACAGAATTAACAAACAAAACCAAGTGAGATGAGGATCGGAGTCACTCTCTCCTGAAAACTGTGTGGCCAGACCCCCTTGCTGAGCTGGCAGATCCCAGTGTCCTGGAGCTACAAGGGGATTTCAGGCTGTGTTTCTGTATACAGAGAGAGAGATCTGAGCAGATGACTTTCGCCAAGAGGAGATTTCAAGCAATGGTTGGCGACTGTGCTATCACCGCCCTGCTATTTAGATCAGATTATGTAGAGGTGAAATGGATGTCCATGGAGACATGGCCCCAAACTTTTAAAATGCCTTCAATGATAGTAGTGTATGTGATCATTTTCCATCAGCTCTGAGGCAGGAGAGGAGAAGTATGTGAAGGTTAGGAAACAACCCAATTTAAGTCGCTGGTTGGTCTTTCAAAGTAGAAATTGAAATAGCCATGCCTGGTCTCTATGCGCATTCCCTAAACATATGTTATTGTCCAACAGTGAATTAGCTTATTTCGTTAAATAAGTAAATCAAATTACAAGCTCACCACCACATGTCATTTATAATATAAGCAGTTAGTAAAATTTAGAACATAGTGGGGGGGGGGGAGAAAATACTAGGCTGTTTCCAAATAAGTAATTAAGGGATTGGTAAAGCTTTAAGAACCAGGCTTCATCACTGTGATGAGATGTAAAATCTGTGATCCAGCTTCTCTGTCTCAGGATTTTATCAATGAAACGGGGAATGGGTACTCTATTACCTATGTTATTGTAATAAATAGTGTTCAGGCAGTGCCTAACACAGCTTTTGACAAATTAAGTACTCAGTAAGAGCTAATTATTAATAATTGAAAAATTGTAATTACAGCTAATTTTTTTGTGATGAAACAAGTCACTCATCCTTAGGATCTTACTAATATAAATATAGAAATCCACCCAGACGTAGCACCCCCTAATCCTCTGGCCCCAACCAGAAGGATCCAAAAGATGCTGTAATCGCATATGCCACCTTTCCTCTCTGATTATCCATATCCTCACCAGGCCCTTGAGCATTCTTCCCCTTCTCATTTTTTTTTTTAGTATATCAACTTTGCCAAACATCTGCCCTAGTGTGCTGAGGAATGTAACTTGAGCTGGGATGCAAATTACCTTGACACCCTCTTCCAGAGATTGGAAATGCTATTTTCATCTGCTAATAGCTTTCCTCCCCAATAGTGCCCATGTGACCTTTAAATATCAAAGAAGCTAAGTGGCTAAGGAGAATAATAATGACATTTTAATTGATTGGTAAATTATTGAGCAGAGTTAGCTAATACTCCGTAACACCTCTTCAGTCTCCTTTCCCCACTCCATCTTACTGGAACAAATCATTATACTCTCTGGAGGGTTCCTGTTTTTCTTACAGGTGACTTTATTATCCATTTGACCCCGTCTGCTGTGGTGAAACGTAAGTTAGCTAAAAGAAGGTGCAGATAAATGTCGGGAAAACAGCCGGGTGGAAATTATAAGCTAAAATACAGATGTCATTATAGACTATAGTTCACTGTAGTTCTAGCCATTCAGAGCAGAATATAATAGATGGCATATTGAATTTATCCTTGTTTTTTTATGAATAATGAAGGAAAGTTCCTTTGGGCTGGGCATGGTGGCGTACCCCTGTAATCCCAGTACTTGGGAGGCTGAGACAGGAGAATTGCAAGTTCGAGACCAGCCTGAGCAGCATAGCGAGATCCTGTTTCAAAATAAAAAGTAAAAAGGGCAGGAGAGCACCGCTGGGTTCAATCCCTGGATTCAATCCCCAGTACGAAAAAAAAAAAAAGAAAGTTCTTTTGAATAGTTTTTCTCTGGGGTCTCTGAATGTCTGACCCCAGAAATGATTCCAAGCTTTGATACTGGTCACAAGTGAGTAAGTGACTGTATCATCCTTTAGCCCTTACGTGACATTACCACTTTGGGAAACATTGTTTATAGAAATCCAAATGTTCTCCCAGCCCAACAAAATTCTGGCCGCGTTGAGAATTCCCAAACTATCTTAAACCATGCTGAGCTCACTCCTTGGAACTATTTCAAATTTTGACCACATAAAATGTCAGGACTAAAGACTCCTTTGCATCATCCCATGCCTTTAGGCCTTCTCTTCCTGGTGATCTCTCAGCATTCAGGAGAGCCTTACGGAGCCCTGGCTCTTCTCACAGTGCAGGAAGCCGCAGGTTGGGTGGTGGAAGAGTCCTCAGGAGCAGCCCGTGTGACCATAGGCAATAGAGCCTCTGAATCTTAACTTCTTAACCTGTAATGTTTCCTGGCATTGTTGTGCAGAAGAAATGAGAAACATTAGTGTCCCATACACAAGGTGTTTGGGGTTAGCATAGAGCTGTACAGCACAGACCCCTTCAGAAAAGGTCTTGTGGTCCCAGCTGCTCAGAGTGTGGTCAGTGGACAGTCCCCACCTCCACTCAGTGCAAGGACACACTCAGCCTCCAGTGCCCACCCCTGGTGGCCCATTGCCCATCAATTTCAGCCCAGCGGGCTACATCTCTGGTGGTCCTCACTGCCTCTGAAGCTCCTGGCGGGGTTGCCATCTTCATGGTCACGTTCAGCAATGCTACTTGGAGCGATGCAACTTCCTCAACCCCTCCTAAGGATGTTGATCCCTCATTCACAAGCAGCCTGCTAAATTCCACCCATTGCTCTGCTCCCAGAACGTAAAACCTGCAGTGGCTCTTGATGAATATTAATCTTTTTCTGAACTGAATTAGATTACTAACCTATCATGATAAGGCTGAGCACTCCAGTGAAGGATTGTCTCTTGAATGGCTAAAATCAGAGGAAGGGGAATAGCCTGCAGCTCTGTTTTTTTGTTTTGTTGTTGTTTTGGTTTATCTTTTTTCTATTTTGGTTATTATTGCTATTGTTTTGATACTGGGAATTGAACCCAGGGACATTCAACCCCTGAGCTAAACCCCAGCCCTATTTTATTTTTTATTTTGAAACAGGGTGTCACTAAGTTACTGAGGGCTTCTCTGAACTGCTGAGGCTGGCCTTCTACCTGTGATCCTTTTGTCTCAGCCTCCCAGGTACTGAGATTACAGTCCTGGGCCAATGCACCTAGCTCTCACATCAATACCCTAGACCAATCCTGTCAATGCACCATCATTTCTGCACTGTTACACTCTCTTACAAAGCCTGTTCTTCGCCTCTCACACCCACATACCTGTTCATCTGGGTTTTACACACTGCTCAGCAAGACTTGATTTAAACCTAGTGGAATCTTTGTTTCTTCCTGTAGAGACAGAAAACTAAGATTTCTTAGCCCCTGCAATCTCCCTTCTTTCTGCATCACTCCGTCTCTCCTCTGCTAAGATCCTTTAAGATAATGTCACCACATATTTCCCAGTCCCCCTTCCTAAATCATACACATCCATCACCCCAGCAACCTGAGCATGGTATGTCTTAAGACATTCTCATTATTCCCATGTATTTTTGTCCTATGTGGCGTGCTGTATTAATTCCTTTACCTCCTCAGAAATTTCATTCTACCCTCATCTCTGCTGAGAAAAGATCTTGGGCCCTACCTTGTGTTTGGTGTCCGCATGATACTCTAAGCCTCCTCCTTCATTTAACCATTATGCTGTGATACTCTTCCGTTATGTTTATCTCCATGACTAATCTATAAAACCATTTTGGGTAAAGGAAAGATGAAAAGCATATTCATCTCTACAGCCTCAGTCCCTGGCACAAGGCCCTAGGTATTTTCAGCATCAAAATTACCTGTGAAAAGATAGATGAGCCGGGCGTGGTGGCGCACGCTTGTAATCCCAGTACTTTGGGAGGCGGAGACCGGAGGATCCGGGTTCGCGGCCAGTCTCAGCTCTCTCTCTCTCTCTTTCTCCCTGTCTCTCTCTCTCTCTACTTAGTGAGGCCCTCCGCAACTTCGTGAGACCCGGTTTCAAAATAAAATATAAAAAATAGGGCCGGGGGTGTAGCGCGGAGATAGAACGCCCCTGGGTTCAATCCCCGGTACCGCAAAAAAAAAAAAAAGGTAGATGAATGATCAAGTGAATTCTGTATATCCATGTGCCTGAAAGTCATTCAAGAAAGTCTGCATCCCAAGAAAAAGTCCCAGGAAGACAGTGACCATGGAATAATTTCAACATCTTGGTGTTCAAAAGTAGATGTCACAATTGATACTGCTGTCCCCATAGATACATTGACAACAGCAGTATCCCCATAGATACCTGACCTTCTCTGGAACTTGGAGATAAAATTAGCTCATTCAACTCATATCTCAAGCCCTCCATCTTATGCAAGTTCGGCATGAAGATGTCTTTGGGCTGTAGAGTACATCGCACAGCTGCGTCCAGAAGATGAGTTGGGAGGGCAGGTTCAGAGGGCAGCACAAGCGCAGAAGTGGTGGTTGTGACTCCCATGCAGTGAGAACGCGATGGCAAATGAGAGTCAGAAGTGGGTACACAGGAAGAGTTTTGCTCCAGACCCAGGTGTTTTCTTGCTGTGTGACATTGGACAGATTGGTCTCTCTGAGGCTCATTACACTCATCTGAAAATGGGAATGGTAATATCTAATTCTCAAAAACATGATAAGCATTCTTCATCCGGTGTGATGTGGGTTGAGAATATGTTTGCAATTGTTGGCACAAGCTGCATGACCATATTGAAAGCCTTCTTTCTGCCTGATACAAGATAATCAAGAACAACTCAACTCCCAGTTCAGTTCAGGAAGAGCCCCGTGATATGACGCCTGCATCTTTCCTAGTGTCTCAGACCTAGAGACACGTCAACTCCTGCAGAGTGCAGGATCCCACATCGGGATCCTTCCTACATGATGGGCAGGAGGCTTGTGAAGGGCCTTCCCAGCCGAGGTCTCCCCCTCTCCTGCAAAAGTGCTTTCCCACAGAAAGCAGACTGACTTATTCGCCTTGTATCTTTGGGATTCCTTCTGAGTGTTTGTCTCCAGATGTGAAGCGGATTAGAGCAACAGCCAGGAAGCCCAGAGCTAATCTCTAAGCCTCCAGAGAGATATGGCTTCTCCTCCACTGATGGACCCCAAGGATCAGAGATCTGGGCTCCACCACCCCCAGGGACATGTATCTTTCTGATACGCCTGTAAGAGGTGCAAATGGCAGGGACACAAGTGCTATCCTTCCATGGCACAGGCACCCGGAGCTAATCAGAAGATGAAAAAAGTAAAAGAATAAAAGGTATCTCACCTTAACAATTGATTCTCCTTTCAGCCCTCATCTACCACAAAGATGAAGGTCAGCTGCAAGCTGCAGAGAATCCTGCCCGCTCTGCCTCTGCCCGGTGGTTCCCAGACCGTCCGTCTAGATGGCCAGTGCTTAAGTTACCCCGCCATATTTGCAGCAGGGACAGGGGATAGAAGAGGGTGTTGAGGGATTTGAAATTGACCTTGAGTCGTTGACACAGATTCCAGCTTAGCAAAAGGTAAATCCTGGCTCCCTCTAATGTCAGATGCAACAGCTGACCATAAGTGTTTACTGAGCACCAGACACAAGTTCTAGCAATGCAACACAGAGAGACAACACAGCCATTTGATAAAGGGCCGGGACCCTGGAGCCAGTCTGCCCGGGAACAAGTTGTGTCTTGCCTATGGGCATGGTATCAGGCTTGGGCAACCTACTCCTCTGTATCTCAGATTTCCTATCTGTGAAGTAAAGATACAAAAAGTGCCTGGCCACAGGGTTATCACTAGGATAAAAGAACACATCCAAATTAGAGGCTGAGAACAGTGCTTCATACTTTCTCAGGAGGCCACAGCTATTATAAATATCGGTGAGGAGGTGGATAGATACAGTTCTTCCTGAGCCCCGCCCTCAGCTCTCCCTACAAACACCCTTGAGCGCCCCTCTGTCAGAGTTCATCTGTGACCTTGAATTGCATGTGCTGCTGTAGCCGGCCCATTTCCTATGTCCCTGTGCTCCTCAGCACCTGGTCCCTTAGTAATTATCCCAAACCCAGACCTTTCTCCAGCCACTCGGACGTAGCATTTCCCAGTTATAACTTCAACAATGTCTACTTTCCTGTCTATGATCTCAGAATCATCACTTCACATAATCTGACCTCAGTTCTTTACCCATGACAGAGGATATAGGAATAAATTATTTATAAGGTCATTTTATACTTTTACTTCCTGGGATTTTATGACTATATTCCATGAGTCATAGGAAAAGAAAAGCAATTCTAGCTTAGAAATCTAAGACAAACACAACAGGTACTTTCTCAAGATGGAAGTGGGATTTGCAATTATCTGGATGCAAGCCATACCAGAAAAAGTATTTATCTGTGGGAAACTGAGGCATCATTACCTCAGGATGAGCCTAACTGAGGAAAGTGAAGGATAGAGCAAGGAGGGTGAACCACTCAGGAGGGGTAGTCAGGATCTTCCTGGAAGATAAATATGAACAATGAACCAGAGGCTCAGACAGTCAGCAACATAAGAGGCAACCTAGAAGCAAGTGCTTGAAGAAAGAGGAAGTGAAAAGGGGGAAAAAAAGGTTAACCTGGGATCCCTTCTCATGAGTGGTTATTTGTGAATATAATAACCTATAGGTAAAGATTTTATTTTCAAAGAAATAAGTTGGTCTGGGCAGTCCCACCTTGCCTATGATAGACAAGATTGTAATTCAGTCAGAAACCTGCAAGTATCTTCTTTCAAGATACCTGAGGCTTGGATATCTTAGGAAGGAAAGAGGTTTCTTCAACTCACAGTTCTGGGGGTTCAGGAGCTTAGCACCAGCACCCACTGGACTCTGGGGAGGGCCTCAGGACAGACGGCATCGCCATGATGGAAGAGGGCCTCGGAGCAGGGCCGGCCCCTCACAACACCTTTGTGAAGCATCTAATCTGCTCTGCAAGCACAGCATCCTTCCCTCCCAACAGGGAACTCCCATGACTTCATTATTTCCTCCTGGTCCCCACCTCTTCAAAGCGTCGCCACCTCAATATGGGACCACGCTTCCAGCGTGAGACACTCTAGGGGACACTCAAAGCCGTGTCCAAACCATAGGAGAGAGATATGCCCCCACAGCTCCTTCTGAATTTCCATGGTATCCAGGTCCTGGTGTGAGCATGTGAGAGTATGTGTGTATGTGTGTGTGTGTGAGCATGTGTGTGAGTGTGTATGATTAAGCATGTGTGAGTGTGAGTATGTGTGTATAAGAGTGTTGTGTGTGAGTATATATGTGGATATGTTTGAGTGTGTGATTTTGTCTGTGAGTGCATATGTATGTGTGTGAGTGTGTGTATATGTGCATATGAGTGTTGTGTGTATATGTGTGAATGTGAGTATATGTATATCTGTGAGTGTGTGTGATTATGTGTGTGTGAGTATGTGTGTGATTGTGTATGAGTGTGTGTTTGTAGCATGTGTGTATGAGAGTGTCGAGTGTGTATATGTGTATGTCACTGTGTGTGTATATGAGTATGTGTTTGTGAAAGTGTTAGTGTGAATGTGATTATGTGTGTATTACAGTGTTCTGTGTGTGAGTGTTTGAGTGTGTGTATGCGTGTGTGATTATGTATGTGTGTGCATGCGCAAGCACAGTCTCCTAAACAGAGGTCAAATGAAATATACGAAATATTCACCACACTGATCGCTGGGAAAGTAGTGCAGCTGAGCCCCATCCTGACGTCTTGCTGTTTCTTTCTCCCTTTAGCCTCAATATGGTCATTTTAAAGATCTCCACAGTGTTCAATGCTTTAATTTTCTTCCCTGTGTATGAGATAATTTGTTTTCCATTGAAGTAACATCTGTTTCTGTAGATAATTAAGTTATTAGATGCCGATCAATTTAATAAAGCCACAAGGCTTTCCTGACCTCTTTATACTTAATCAATGAATTTAGATGCAAAATGTGAAAAGTTTACTTTTTTAAAAATGATCTAAATCTTCCATTAATGTGGCCATTTTGTAATTATGTGGCACTTGTAATCAGAGAGCTATGCAAACATGACAGACTGGAAACTAAGATTATTAAATCATGATGGCGCGGCATGAGAAAGGCCCAGACATGGTTGAGTTTCCTTATGTCCTTGAAGAATAGTCCCAGCTCTTTATTATCCAAAGTACTTTTATTTTATACTGCCCACTGTTAGTACTTTTATCCTACCTGTTATAATAGCCGTTATTTCTAGAATGTTCTCAGCCCTTTGCATAGGTTGTCCTCATTTAATCTATCTAATAATCTTGCAAATATTTATTAATACTCCACATTTTGAAGAGGGCCGAGAGGAAGTAACTCATGGACTTCCCCAACTTGGCTAAGGATTTAAGCCTCAGCTTCTGTACTATGACAGCTGGTTTCCATCCTAAACCACACCCCTTCATTTCTTGCACCGCTAATTGGACATTTTTCCCCTGGGGTCATTACCTCTGTACTCTGCTTTTAGTATGCTGATCTGTGGTAGTTTTTGGAAAAGCAAACAACTTTGATTCCCATAGATTACAAAATATATCATTCAAGGCCCAGAGTTCTCTGTTTCTGGGTTTGGAACAATTAGTGTGTAGATCATCTTTACTAGAAGTAGTGAAAGTAAACTCACAAGTGCACAGAGAAGTCAGTGAAAGGATGAATCAGGAATGAGATTAGATAAGACAGGTAAGAACTGCCCTTCAATCACCTTCTTGTCACTCAGGAAATGAGACAATGCCTATTTTAAAGCCAAAGAGGTTTCTGAATTTAAACTTAATTTTGCTGCCAAAGAAACATGGGAATATAAATTAGCAAAAGAGATGATTATATCTGTCTTGGGTCTCTCTCTCTCTCTCTCTCTCTCTCTCTCTCTCTCTCTCTCTTCCTCTCTCTCTCTCTCTCTTTGTTAGCTCTGAGAGAAGCCAGATGCCATGTCATAAGAATATTCAGACATTTTATCACCCTACAAAGAGGTCTTCATGATGAGGAACAGTCTCTGGTCAATAGCCAGCAAAGAACAGACAAATTCTAGAACTAGTCTTAATAATGCTTCATAGGGTTCTCCTGGAATGAGCACCAAGGTGATATTCCACACCACAAGTAGCTTAGCTTCTGTAACTGCCTTTTCAGTGTGCTTCTGGATTAATAAATAAATAAAAATACATTCAAGAAAAAAAGAAAAGAAATGTGTCCAGATCCTGCTAGACCTTCTAATCTTATCTGTAGTCTTAATTTAATAGTGATCTTTCCACTAGATTATTTTTTCAACCAATATTGAGATTGTTAATTTTGTATTTGCTAATCATAAAATAGAGCCAGGGAGGTGGTCAAAGGAAAGGGGAAGGGGAAGAGTGAGGTTCATTAATGGAATTACTACCATCGACTATGTGTGCATATGAGAACATACCAACATCAATCTCATTACTCTGTATTGGGAAGAGGGGGAAATGGGGAGGCAGGAGGGACACCAAGTGCTGTGTGCATGTATGTCACTGTCAATAAGATTTTCATTATGATGTAAGACTATAATGCACCAATAAAAGCACATTTAAAAAATAAAAGAACTAGAGATATCAAACTATACATTTCAATGAAGATCAGGGTAACAAAGGAACAGAGAAAAAATATTAAACAGCAAAGTTTTAAGTAAACACATCAAGACTGAAGATGTTCACAACTATTGCCTGCTGCCCTAGCCAGCAACTGACTTTGTTTCCCTAGGAAGACTCAGCCATTTAACACACCCAGGCTCTTCGTTACACTGCTCCTGCCTCTACCAATGAACAACCCATCTCTCCTCAAAACATAATTTTGGTTTCTTTTGAATTAGACTATGCCATTATTCATTGCCCATTGTTATCTACTGCTCTGTAACAACCCCAAAACACAGTGACATAAAACAACCATTTACCATTTTTTATGATTTTCTGAACTGAATGGTTTTTGATGGATGGCTTTCTGTGTCACGGAGCATTTCCTTGGCTGTGTTAAGCTGAGTTTGGCTCTAAGGTCTAAGATGTTGTCTCACACATGCCTGGCATCTCAGTACTCCTTCACAGGGCCTCCTCTGCCTTGCCTCTTGTGCTTCCTCCTATCATGGTGGTCCCTGAGTAGTTAGAAATTTTATTTGATGACTTGTTTCAAGAGAAAAAGCAGACAATTTCCGGCTTCCTTTCATTCTACTTATTAAAGTAAGGCAAACTTAGATACAAGGAGAAAGTGGGTAATTGATTCTACTTGTTAATTGGTAAGAGAAATTTTCACATCCAAGGAGGAAAAAAGAAAAACGGGCGGTGCTACCTTGGAAATTCTAATACTCTTATGACTCCACCTGGCTCCCACTCATTCAGGGTCCACACTTATTGACTTCCTGTGTATGTTTCTTGGCTTTTAATTTTTTTACAATTAGTGACCCTAAAATATTTGGTTCAAATTCCTCAGAGAAAATAGTAGTTAATTAATTATTACCTTTGACTTTAGGTGGGATAAACTTTCAAAGAAAAGCACTTCACATGCCATTGATCAGTTTATACATGCTCCTTGTTCCTGGAGTTGGTGCTGTTTTTCAACCCTCTGTAGCCCCAGAGACATATGAGAATGGTTCTCATAGTCTTGTAATCCCAGTACTTGGGAGGCTGAGACAGGAGGATCCAGGTTCGTGGCCAGCCTTGGCTACTTAGTGAGGCCCTCCACAACTTAGTGAGACCCTGTTTCAAAATAAAGAATAAAAGATAGGGCTGGGGGTGTAGCTCGGAGGTAGAATGCCCCTGGGATCAATCCCCAGTACTGCCAAAAAAAAAGTTCCCTTGCTCAGCCAAAGCATCAGTCTATGAGATGGAATAAAACCAATCCAATCAGGAAAATCAAGACTGGATTAAATTATTTATCAGCCTCTAGGATACTGAAATGTTATTCTTCATATCTCATATTTGAAACAATGCAAGCACAAGGACTTTCTGGAACAGCCGCTGCTTTAAAATACCCTTGAAATATATAATTTATATAATGAAATCAACTCTTCATTGCAATATGCACCCTGCTCCATTTGTGTGTGTGTGTGTGTGGTATTGGGAATTGAACCCAGAAGTATTCTACCTCCGAGATACACCCTCAACCCTTTTTATTTTTTGTTTTGAAACAGGCTCTTGTTGGGTTGCTGAGTCTCTATTTTGCTGAGGGTGGCCTCTAACCTGTGACCCTCCTGACTCAAATACTGAGATTACAGTCATGTACCACCATACCCAGTACCACCATGCCCAGCTACCCTCAAATTTTCCTCCCACAAATGTCTTTTGATTCTTTTAAATTTTAATTGTTTTGACTTTCTCTTTCTCTTTCTTTTTTTTCTTTTTAGTTCCTAATGGAAAACTTAATAATATGTTTTCCTTCAGATATGTATTAAGAAGATCTTGCTCTCTGGTACCCAGGAAGAATAATACATTGAAATGGAAATCAGTAGTTCTCTCAGAAGCCTAGTGCTCAAGAAAATTCAGTTTTTTTATTTTACCAAAGTCTTAAATTTCTTAGCAAAGTCAGTCAATTTCTGGAATAATACCAGTGCATTCGGGTTTTTTTTTTATATTTTTCTCCTTCTAAACAACTGAGAATTCTTTGTACATGTTTCTGATACACTCCAATGCTGCACTATTTCATTCTTTGATTCCAAGATGATAATATATAACTGAAAATAGTTTTCATTTACTTTATTTACAAATGCATTCTATTATCCATTTAGGGCTTTACTAAATGTTTGGGACATCTGTCCTCATGAAGTTTACTCAAATAAATAAAACATGCGTGTAAATGAATATTTTTTGTAAGATACAGTAGGGGCCAAAGGGAAAAGTGTTCATTCTGCTAAGGAAGGAAAAAGTGGAAGATTCTTCATGGAAGACATGAATTGAAATTTGAAGTTACATTTTTTATGGAAGCCCTTATACCCTTCATCGTTGTGAGCAATTGAATTTTCTGTCTTACAATTAGTAATTCACATAAGTCTTTATGGGATATGATTTCCATTAAAATATTTCTTCCAACTTTTCAATTTTTAAAAATATATTAATTTTTTGCTGATTTCTAGATCTATTACACTCTGATCAGAAAATATATTCCACATGATTTCAGTCAACCATATGGTCAGTTTTTGAAAATGTTCTGTGGATACTCTAAAGGAATGTATATTTTATAGTTGTTGGGTTCAGTTTTTCATACATACCTATTGGATTAAGATTGTTTAAATTATCTATGGTTTTATTGATTTTATTCTATTACTGGGAAATTATATTAAAACCTCAATCATTTTGGATTGGTCTATTTCTTCTTATGATTATGTTTATATTTTCTTTTTATGCATTTCTTGTGGGAGTATAAATTTGTACATCCACTTTGGAAATCAGTTTAATATTATCTATAAAAAGTAAGTGCTTATATACCTTACAACTCAGCCATTCATATTTTTTCAGAACAGGATATTAATTACAGTCCCAAGGTGAAGATAATACAAATGTCCATCAATAGTAGAATCAGTAAATAAACTGTGGTACACTCAGCCATACAATGGAATACCACAGATCAATGAGAAATAATCTATAGCTACATTTAACAGCATAAATAAATATTATAGGAAAAGTTGAATCAAAGTAATTAGGTACAAAAGAATACATATTATTCAACACCTTTCTATAGGTCAAAAACCTGTGAACATAGTAGTAGTATTACAAAATTCTTATTTTTCTGCCCAAAGGATGCAGGTTCTCCTCTTACTGGGTTCCTGTCTACAAAATTAAAATTCAGCAGACTATAGAATGATGGGTATAGAAGTAAAAAGATTTATTTTAAGTCAAGGAAAGTAGAAGACAAAAACAGCTCCCCTCACACAGTGTTGGGGGGCCTGAAAGAGAGTAACCATTGAAGTTCTTGGGAGGTGATCTTTTATTCCTTCTTGAGGTTTTCCATATGCTCTGTTTTGATTGGTCAAAACTGGGTCTTGAGGACCAAATGTCTTTTGCCTAATTTCAATCCTTAATTTGAATCTCTATTCCAAAGGTGAGTGGGCCCTTCTAATCTGCTGTGCCACCTGTCTGCTCCCTCATCCCTTTTCCTTTTGTCACTCTCGGGGCTGAAGCTTGGCATTAACTCCCACTGTTATCTATTAACATTCCCTATTTCGGTTCTTTATACAGATGGCCTTTCTTAACCCTTCCTGTCCCCAGGTCCTCTGCCCTGCCTCATTAGGATTCTGAAAAATCACTACTTAAGTCAGGAGGAGGAGGCAAAAACAGGAGGGAGATACTTCAGAAGCAGAAGGAGAAACGAGGGATAATGCAATGTTAAATTTGTGACGAGTGAAAGGGTTTCTCTTTCTGTTAATTCATCGAATGAAACATGTGTGTTTTGTGCACTTGTCTGTATATTTGATACATCAATTTAAGAAAATTAAACAGATGAGTTGCTGTTTTCCAGAATACAGATGTATTGTGTTTTGTGTTGCTCTTACTTTTGATGCTAGGTACCTGATAAGTAAATACGTTCATTTGGGTCAAGATTATGGTGGCTGACAAGTCCAAATGAAGTGGTGTTTTTCCTCTTTTAGGGTTCTTGTCCAGGGATTTTAGCAAATGACATTCAAGGACTAGCAAAGGGTATAGAAATATGGAAGTTTATTTATTTATTTATTTATTTTGCGGTACCGGGGATTGAACCCAGGGGCGTTCTACCTCTGCGCTACACCCCCGGCCCTATTTTTTTATGCTTTATTTTGAAACCGGGTCTCACAAAGTTGCAGAGGGCCTCACTAGGTAGAGAGAGAAAGAGAGAGAGACAGGGAGAGAAAGAGAGAGAGAGAGAGAGAGAGCTGAGGCTGGCTGCGAACCCTGATCCTCTGGTCTCCGCCTCCCAAAGTACTGGGATTACAAGCGTGCGCCACCATGCCCGGCCCAGACCAAATCTTAATGCTAGCCGCCGCAGTGGCTATACCAGCAGGTGCAGTGCTGCCTTGTTGGTTATTTTTTCTGTTTATGTGCTCTGTTTCCCCTCTTCTGCACGTGGGTACCCCAGCTGCTAACTGTATGCCACATGGGATCCAACTGCCTGATCTGAGTGTATGAGAACACGTGGCAGGAGCCCCAGAAGAAAGGTTTTTTTTCTTTTCACTTACCCTTCCATCTTTCCCAGCCAAAGCACGAAAACTGAAATGGGGGTGTCTCCTTTTATAGGGTTCTTGTCTAGTGGATTTCAATGAATGAAGTACAAGGGCTAGCAAAGGGCATAGAAATATGGAAGTTTATTTTAAGTCATGGAAAGAGAAGACAAAGGCAAACCCTCCCCACCACAAAGGGGAAAGTCTGGAAAGAGAATGACCTCGAAGCTCTTGGGAAGTGGGCTTTTAAACCTTATTGGAGGTTTCTATCTGCCCTTTTATGACTGGTCAGAATCGGGTTTGGGGGAACCAATGACTTCTGCACAATTTTGATCCTTAATTTAAATGGTTATCTGTGGGCTGGTCAGGGCCCTGATCTCCTGGTACCCATCAGTCTCTCACTTTCCTGTTTACCTCCCCCAATCTCACATAAGACTTTTTTCCTTCCTGTTTCCAGGTCCTCTACCCTGCCTCAGAAACAACATGGTATCGGGGTCCTGGCCAGGGCCCTGTGGCTGCAGCAAAATATGGTGAAGAAACAGGAAGAAAAAAAGCTGTGTGGAGAAGAGCCCAAGCACATGAGGTGACCTCACTTTATGACACTCATTCCTATGAGAACCAACTCACTCCATGAGACCAGCTTCTATACACTCATGAGAGTGGAGCCCCCATGACTTAAGTGCTTTCTACCTCTTAAAGAATTTACTTCAACAGTGCCACACTGGAAACCAAGCTTCCAGAACATGAACATTTGGGGACAAACCACATCCAAACCTTAGCAGAGGGGGACTCTAGACAGACAGAGAAATGCTAGCCAAAGAACAGAGCATAAAAACCAAAGGCCTTATTGGAAACTTCAAAGACATTAGCATGAACTGATACAAGAGGAAGAAATACAGTAAAACCTGACTGACTAACCATTCAGTTCTCGGCACACCATCTACCTGTGGTGTTTCCTGCATGTTCTCTTCCCTGGGATGAAGAATATCAGTACAAATGTCAAAATGCTGCTTTGTTTTCTTTAAAAACAGGAATCATTAGATATATGAAGCTTGAATGAAATCAACTGCACCAAGTAATGGACATTGCTGTCCTTCCAATTTTTTTAATCACATGCCTATCTCTAAACATACTGTGCACATGACTTCTACATATTGATTTTGTGATTCGTGAGTCCTATACATAGTGTTGCTAATATGCAATATAATGTATGCATTATAAATCCTACAAAATACAGAGTCATGAGGTTGCATGTGAATAGGAATGACATTGTTTTGTTTCAGCACCTTGGATCACCTTTTTGAAGGGCAGATGGTGATATCGGAATGAAATGGGCATTGATTTGTCATTAAAGAGTCCCCAGAGGAGTTGACCACAATGCACTGTGGCCTCAAAACGGAGTTTTCATGGCACCCTCAGAAAAAGGCAATGTTAGTCTTTTATGTCCACTCATTTCATATATATATATATATATATACCATACATATACATTTGTGTGTGTGTGTGTGTGTGTGTGTGTGTTGTAATTATACATCATAACGAGGTTCAGAGTGATAGATACATACATGCATGCCTTGGTGTGTTCCCCTCCAGATCCCACCCATTTATTTCCATTCTTGGAAGCTTTCTTGCCCTTGAATTTATTTTTGGTGGAGAGTTCATGGGGGGATAATGTATCTTAAATTGAGTCTTTAAAGAATTATTAAATTGTTAGATGAGCAGCATCGATTATGGATATCTCAGGGATGGAATATGAGTGGAACTTTGGGGTGATCATTTCATTTTGCTTCTTAACTTGGATGATAAGAAAAGATTTCTGCTAATTCACTGAGTAACATTTATGTGTTGTGTAATTGTCCCTATATTTGATACATTAAAAATAGGAATCTGAGAATGGAGAACATCTCAAAGCACAGCCTGTATTGAGCAGCTGTTGAGAACCTAAAAACACTAAATAAAATAAAAATTAAAAACACCCATATATATGTTTTCCCAGAAAGACCAGCAGGGCAGGGACATTATGTGGGTAGCTGATGAGTTAGTAAGAGTGCAAATAAGAGAGCTTGCAAGTTAGGAGATCTGTTTATCTAAAACAAACAGGTGCTGCACCTCAGCTACTCACCACATAAATGACTTTCCCAGAGAATGGGTAAGAAGCCAATGAGTCCTTTGAATTAGTTACCAGCTCTGTATCAGCAGAGGCTGAATTATGCATGGAAAAGATGGTAACTGAAAAGCAGCTCACAGAGAGGGAGAGGGAGAAGGGGAGAGAGGGGGAGGGGAAACAGACAGAAAATGGATCCCAGGAAGATGCAGGCAGATAACAGATCTGCTCTTGCTTAAGTGATACCAACAACTTGCATGTCTACACTTGAGTAAATAAATAGTATACAAATCCAAAAGTTAAAAAAAGAAAAAGTGCAATGCTTCCAATTTCAGTTCCAACATCATTGTCTTTATAAGAAAAAGCAGAACAAACTGAAAATCCATGACTTTTCTTGGATTCATTGAGAACTGGGGTTTTAGTACACACTGCACCAGGGAATCGGGAGAGATGGGTGAATCCTGAGATTCACAGCTGTGGTGCGTTTACCTGGAGCCAAAGCTGCTGGAGCCATAAACTGGTAGGAACATTTGAATGGTAAGTCGGACAAATTCTCAGGGTTATGGTGTTAAAAAAGAAAGCAGCTGTTCTTTTCTCACAAAACACTTCTAACTGGATATATGTAGGCATTTCTCTCACATTATGCAATTTTCCAACTCTCGGGGCACCAAGAGGGTATCCTACAATTCAATTTAATCATGACACTGCCTACCCATGGTGAACTTATTGAGCGAGACCCTCAGAAACTTAGCAAGACCCTAGTTTATAAAAATAAAAAATAAAAAGAGTTGGGAGCACCCCTGGGTTCGTTCAATCCCCATTACACACACACACACACACACAAGCACACACACACACACACACACACACACAGAGTTAAAACAGCATTCATTTCTTGCTCATGTGAATGTAAAATGATGTGACCACTTTCCAATGAAGCTTGTAAGTTTTCTACAAAACTAAGCATCACTTAACCATATGGTCCAATACTCATGTTCCTAGATATTTAGCCACCTAATTTGAAAATGTTGTCCATACAAAAACCTGACCATGAATATGGATGTACCTTTATTCATAATCACCAAAACCTGGAAGCAACTAAGATATCATTCACCAAGTGTATGCTTAAACAACCTGTGGCAAATTCAGACAATGGAATATCATGTAGTCTTAACAATGAATGAGCTATCAATTCACAAAAAAATGCATGGATAAACTTTATGTGCATATTGCAAAGCAAAAGAAGGCAATCAAAAAAGCTATACATTATGCTAAGTGAGATTGGTCAGTCACAAAAAGTGAAAGGTCAGATGTTCTCCCTCATATGCTGAAGTTAGGGAGAAATTGGGACATAGGAGGGACTCCACACAAAGGAGGAGAAACCTTAATGGAGTGAGGGAGGGACTTAACTGAAGGAGATGGGGTGGGAGGGAGGAAGGCTTGAAGAGGGAAACACCTCAATGGACATGATGTACATACACAAACTTATCAAAGCCAATCACTGTGCTGAGCACGGGAAGGTGGGGAGGAAGAGGGAGTGGGGAGGGAACTGGGGGAGGGCTCAATGAGTGCTGTGTGCATGTCTGCCTCTATCACCCTGAACTTCAACAAGATGTATGATTAAAATGCACCAATAAAGCCGGGCGTGGTGGCGCATGCTTGTAATCCCAGTACTTTGGGAGGCGGAGACCCGAGGATCTGGGTTTGCGGCCAGCCTCAGCTCTCTTGCTCTCTCTCTCTCTCTCTCTCTCTCTCTATCTCTCTGTCTCTCTCTCCTTAATGAGGCCCTCCGCAACTTCGTGAGACCCGGTTTCAAAATAAAGTATAAAAAATAGGGCCAGGGGCATAGCGCGGAGGTAGAATGCCCCTGCATTCAACCCCCAGTACCACAAAAAAAAAAAATGCACCAATAAAAAAGGGGGGGAAGCTATACATTGTGTGATTCTTATAATTTCAAGCATATTCTGGGAAAAGTCAAAGAAGGAAGACCGAGAGGGCAAAAAGGTCAGTAGTTGTAAAGGGGTGGGAGGTAGGGAGGAAGAGTTGAATAGGGGAATTTTAGGGCAGTGATCTGATTCTGCAGAGTCCTGTAATGCTGGATAAAATGCATATTGCAATTGTCAAACCCAGTAGAATGTTGTAGTAAAAGGGATGGATGTAAATCTTTTAAAAAGAATTCAGGAGGTCAGAGGATTCCAGGGTGAAATGTGGAATAGAACAAAAGTATTTAGCAAGTATTACTAATGAATAAAATAACCTCACTAAAGGGAGTGAAAGGAAATGGTGCTAGCAAAAGAATCCACTTAAAGAATCCACTCACTTCTGAAGTCTAAAAACAAAAGAAATTATACCAAAATGCTGTGCACTTTGTATTGGTCAGATCAACAGAATTCAAAGAATGAGTATATGAAAAAGGGATTTATTAGATCAGCTCACAATGTAGTCCTGGATTTCGACTGCACGTGAAAAATCAGAGGAATCAGCAGCTGGTCGATCGGTTCAAGAGCTGGAGCCCCAGGATCGAAGCAACCACCAATTCAGTCCAGTCCAAGATGTGAAGACAAGGAAGCTCCTCAGAGAAACAACGGCGAAGCTTCAGTTCGAAGGCTGGAGGCCCACGGTCCCAGACGAGAGCAGATGATCAAGAAGCTCCTCAAGGAAATGGCAAAATTGCAGACTGACGATCTCAGACAAAAGCAGATACATTTTCTTAAGGAAGAGTCGCAGCTCCCTCTATGCGGCTTTCTCCTTCCTTTATCCAAGTCCTGCACCTATCAGAACCCTGCTACCCACATTTAGGGCAGGACTTCCGGTTCAATCCCCTGTTACACAACCAAAGTCACATGATCTGGGATGAGTCAAGTTGACAAACCAGACCAACTATCACACACTTTTGATGCCATTATACACTCATTATGCTTCAATTGAAATGAAATAATTGAATGGTGGATGACAGGAGCCAGCTTTCTCCTTGTTAGAGGGGAGGTTACAGATAAGCCAGGTAATGATGCTGGGTGAGACAACTGGAGATGGATGACAGCTGGAGAAGTCAGTGTGAACTTATGTTTAACTCGACATATACACAGTGCATTACATAGAGAGATGCTTACAGATCCATATATTTGTAGATCTATACATAACTGGTTTGGATATAGGGCGTTCCCTGGAATTGGCAATGCAAAATTGTCCAGGGGTGAAGGAACTGAGTCAGGGTTCTAATCTCATCAGTGGACAGTTCTATTGATGGATTAGTGGTTCAAATGGATTTACCAGGTGGTACCTACATGCAGGTGGGGTGTGGCTGCAGGAGATGGTTTTCTGGAGGCGTGGCCTTGAGGACCACATCTGTCCCTGGCCACTTCTGGTCTTTCTGCTTCTTAGCTCTCTTGAGCAATTTTACTCTTCCACACCCTGCCAGGGGAACGCTTCTGCCTTGGAGCAGCCGACTGGGGACTGAAACTCTGAAACCAAAACCATAAGCTACATAAACATTTCCTCCTCTAAGTTGTTCTTGTCAGGTATTTTGGTCGTTGCAGTGAAAAAGCTAACTAAAGCAAAAACCCATTGTGTCTTTATGTACGGATCTATAAATGCCTATATATACATATCTATAAATACACAATACACACATGAGTTAATGAACATACATGTATTTCTTTGCTTTGCTGGCTGAAAGGATTTGGAAAAAATAACATTCCTTATCAAGGAGTGTACCTAGCACCAAGACCTTGATTCTAACAACATGCTCTAGGAAAGGGAGCCAGACTCCATAGGAAAGTGGATCACACTAGGACTGTGACAGCAGTGTGTTTTGTGGTGCTAGAACAGAATATGTAAGACTGGGAAATTTATAAAAAACATAAATTTATCTTCACACAGTTCTGGGAGCTGGGAAGTTCACGATCAGGGCACTGGCATCTAATGTAGATCCTTTTTCTAAGCCCCCACCTGTGAAAGGGCAAGAGTGGAGTGGTAGAACAGTGGGAGGGAAAGTGAGGTAAGCAAACAGCCTCACACCCTTTACATGGATGCACCGGTTTATTCATGAGGTTGGAATCCTGGTGACCTCAACACTTCTCATTATGACCCACATTGCATTACAGGTAGATCCTTTTGTCATATTCCATACATGTGGATTTCGGAGAGGACAAAAACATTCAAAATGTAGCAGGCAGGATATATGAAAGAGGAGGCTGTAGCCTCCCAAACGGCCAGCAAGTAAGGAGACCATGACACAGAAAGAAAAGATACACATGTATGGAATGAGCTTTCTATGAAAGAGCTTTTTATGACTCTGCTGAAACACTTTGAGCAGCAAAATATTGTTGCATTATAACCAAATTATAAAGTAAGGATCTATGGGTCCATGCTGATATGAAAAAGAAGGATGGGATACATAATAAGTAGGGAGAAGAGACACATCTGTGCAGAAACATTCCACATAACTTACACAGATACCTTCTAGGAGGAGCTTAACTCCCCAGTCCTTACCTGTAAGTGATTTCCTTCCAAAGAAGACAGTATAGAAAGTTGGGGAAAAGTAACTTTACAGTGGAGAAACCTGATATACATTACCTTAGCCATGTGATTGAGGTCAAAGTCAACATTGGTAAGTCATATAAATGATACAAACTCTTGGTAGCATGCCATGAAAATGGCTCTACACTCCCCTGGTCTCCCTCCCAAAACACATAGCTCCAGTCTAATCAGACAAATCCCACATGGATGGCATCTTACAAAATACCTGATCTTACCATAACTCCTTAAAACTGTCAATGTCATCAAAACTAAGGTAAGTCTGAGAAATGGTTGTAGCTTAGGGAGCCTAAGGAGCTGTGACCAAAGACTGTCACCAAAGATTCCAAGAGGAAGAGATGCCGGGAGTTGAGGTGACCATTGGATGCAGCCCATGTGTGGGTGCTGTAGGAGCCCAGGTGAAAAGAAGAGGAGGCTCAAGGTTGCAGGAGCAGAATGTGACGGGGCCTGGGCTACCCAGTTATGACGGAGACTTGCCTCTCAGGGCTGTCTTGCTGGCATCGACCCATCAGAGCACGTGGGGAAAGCTGAGGAAGGGATGCAGAGAGGAACCTGGGCTAAGCCTCCTTCAGTGCACAGAGGAAAGACTGCTGTGGAGTTCCTGTCCAGAATAGGACCAGCACTAGGGCGCAGGGGACAGTCGTTCTGGAAAGCAGAATTTTAGGAAGGTCACCATCACTAAACATGGGGAAAGCAAAGGAGAAGAGGCCAGTTCCAAAGGTGGCTTAGAGATGGAGGCTTCTGCTAAGAGAAAAGCTTCAAGGTGCAAAGGTGGTGGGGCAGGGACAATTCCACAACTAGAAAGCAAAACTTCTGGGTGATTTTTATCCAGTGGTAGGGCCCATAGTCCCACAGACAAAGATATACCTGCATTATTTAAAAGGAGATTTCTAAATCTACCAATCAGCATTCAACAACCTCAGCACCTGAGTCTGGTAAAGAGAGAGAGTGGAACACTGGAGCTCAACCACAGGCCCTCCCAGCTCAGGTTTTATAATATATAATAGATACGCCAGGACCCCTACCCAGGGTGGTCCACAGCAACCTGGAGACCATGGACCGCTGACAGCAGTGCAGGTCTCCTCCAAGGAGCCCAGGGGTTTTATCATCTCAAGATCAGCCTGGAAAGTATTCTTAAGCTATGGCTATGGGGGTGTTGACTCCATGACAAGTCACTGGAACAGAGCTTTCAGGCCCAGACTTGTATCCAGCACCTTGTTTAAAAATCTGCTGCATATTGGATGCAGGAGCTCATCTTTCTAACCTTCTTGAGCCCAGATTTTCATATTTTTAGCAGATATAATAATATATACACCTCAAGGTTATTATAAGGATTAAAGAAAATGGATGTAATAAGAGAAAATGTTGGTCAACAATTAAATGCTTGATGAATGCTAATCAATTAGTAGTTTTGAAGGAACTATTATCATAATATTAAAGTTCAATCATCCCTAATTTGAAAATCCAAGATGTTCCCAAATCTGAAACTTTTTGAGCACCGGCATGGTTCAAGTGATAAATTCCATATCTGAGCCTATATGAGGGGCTGTAGAAAACACGGGTGCATTACAAATGTTATATAAAATTACCTTCAGGCCATGTGTGTATGGAACATAAATAGATCTTATGTTTAGTCTTGGGTCCCATTCCCAAAGGTATCTCTTTTTGTATGTGGAAATATTCCAAAATTTGGAAAAAAAATCTGAAATCTAAAACACTTCTGGTCCCAAACATTTCAGATGAGAGCCCCTCACCTGTATTAAAATTAATACTAGCATCACTTTTCTGTCGCTCTCATTTGTCTGCTGTTTTGTATGTATTTAGGAATAATTTCTTCTAAGAGTCGTCTATTTTTCTCTGGAAAAAAATAAGCATATGAAATATGAGAATTCAAGATTGCTGTGTTATATCACCTCCAGCTTCATTTTGTTTATACTAAATCTCTCTTTCTTTCTCTCTCTCTCTCTCTCTCTCTCTCTTCTCTCTTCTCTCTTCTCCTCTCTTCTCTCTTTTTCCAGTGGCAAAACAACTGGGAATAACATATAGGAATCAAAGCACTGAGGCAAAGGAAGCCAGATTTGGGCCAGAAAACACACACATGTGCACACACACACATACACACACACACACACACACACACACACACACACACACACAACTCTTCCAAACAATTTGCTAAAATAGAAAAAACTCTTTTGAATCTCTATCATACAGAAAACTTATCCAAGAATTTATTCCTTTGTTCTTTGTCCCCAGACCCAAATTTTCCATCACAAGTCCCATTGCCATTTTATTATAAAGTTCTGACACAAAGATATGGGATCATTTATGAGGCTGCAGGAACATAGTATTAAAAGGCCAGAAAAAATTAATCGCTCATTTTGATTTAGTCTTCTCCTCTGCCCAGTAATGACTTTGGATGCCATCCTATTGACCTTCTCTGCTTTTGTCTCATCAAAATCGATACAGTATGCAATGTCATAAATTTGCTTTGGCTGGCTTTCAGTTCATGGCCGGACCCCACGCTACCATGCGACTGGGGTGATAATGAAGTTATGAGTGAGGTAGCCTCCCTAATCAGCAATCATTATAGTGGGATCTGCTTTTAAAGTAAATGACAAATAGGCAGTCTCAGAGCAGTGAGCCTTGGGGTTTGGGGAGTTATTGATCAAGAGGCAGCCTTGGAAACTTAAAAATTTACCTGGAGCTCTCTAGGTAATGAACTTAGCTGCAAAGTACTAGGTTTGAACAATTTTCTTAATAAGGTTTATTTTCTATGGCACCCAGCAAATATCAATAATTTATGTGAATTGAACATGTTTCCTCATGGAAGTGGGAGGCCCTTATCCAGCTACAAAAGTATGTTATTCACATAAAAGAGCATTCTCTTACATTTCAGAGGGGAAAAAAACATCTACTTAACCTCCACCAACTTAGGAAATAGAATATTTTAGTATCTTGAGGCATCCACAGTTCCAATGCAGGCCTTCGCTGGGTGTGGTGGCGCACACCTATAATCCCAGTACTTTAGAGGCTGAGACAGAAGGATTGCAGATTTGAGACCAGTCTCAAGCAACTTAACAAGACCCTCAGCAATTTAGTGAGACCCTGTTTCAAAATTTAAAAAAATATATAGGGTTTGGAGTGTGACTTGGAGGTAGAATGCCCTGGGTTCAATCCCTACTACAAAAAAGAAAGAGAAGAAAGAAAAGGAAGGAAGGAAGGAAGGATGGAAGGAAGGAAGGAAGGAAGGAAGGAAGGAAGGAAGGAAGGAGAGGAGAGGAGAATAATTCCCTTTCTTTCCATTATATTTTATCACCTGTAGATGTATCCATGAACAATGTATTGTTTTATATTTTTTATTTTTTGATAGTTCATACATGAGATCACTATTACTTGTCTTCTGTGACTTTCTGCTTTCATTTGAAATCATCCTTTGAGTTTCACTAAAATGCATGTGACTACGGTCCCCTCACATCTATGTATTGCCCAGGCCATTACTTGAATAAGGCATGGTTCACTTCTTTTCACTGTGTATAGACATTTTCAGGTTGTGTGTGTGTATGTGTGTGTGTGTGTGTGTGTGTGTGTGTGTGTGTGTATTATTATTTAAAAGCTGCCATAAACTTGCTTTTACACATCTCTTATCTCACATATCCAAGAGTGTGAACAAATCCACCTACGAGTGGGGTTTCTAAATCTTAGGATTTGATGAGCTTTATGACACAATGTCACAATGGTTTATGCCCATTTGCACTCTTATCAACAAGAGGCTGGGTGTTCTATTAGACTTTCATGGCTTTTTGTAATTTGACAAATTTACCAGATATGAAATTATGAATCATTCTGGTTTTAATGAGAACTTTCTCAATTAAAGAAATTGAGCATCTTTTCATCTTTTCATTCATTAGTGGGCAAATTGTATTATATATATATATGCAGTATCTGTTTATATGTTTCACTCATTTTTACTAGGTTGTTTTTTATTATTGATTATAACAAATTTTAAAATATATAGGTAATTTTCCCTGTTCAGTATGATATTGGCTTTGGGTTTCTTATATATTGACTTACTGATGTTGAGGTATGTTCCTTCTATTCTGATTTTCTGTAGAGTATTAATATGCATGGGTCTTAAATTTTGTCAAATGCTTTTTCAGCATCTATTGAAATGATCATGTAATTCTTGTTTTTAGTTTGACTTATGTGGTGAATAACATGTATTGTTTTGTGTATGTTGAACCAGACTTGCTTTCCTGGGATGAAACCAACTTGGTAATGGTGTACAATTTTCTCAATATGGTTTTGAATGTGCGTGGCTAGTATTTTATTTAGAATTTTTGTGTCTATGTTCATCAGTGATACTGGTCTATAATTTTCTTTTCTTGAGGTATTTTTATTTGGCTTTGGTATTAATGTGATGTTGGCCTCATAAAAGGAATTTGAAAGAATTCCATCTCTTTGAATTTCACGGAATAGCTTGTGAAGTATTGGGTTTAGTTCTTCTATAAACGTTTTGTAATATTCGGCTGGAAAACCATGTGGACCTGGGCTTTTGTTTGATGGCAGACCTTTTATTGTTGTTTCTATCTCTGTGCTTGCTATTGGTTGATTCAGGTTTTCTATATCCTCTTGGTTTAATTTAGGTAGGCTGTCTGTGTCTAGAAATCTGTTGATTTCTTCTATGTTTTCCAGTTTATTGGAATATAAGTTTTCAGAGTAGTTTCTGATGATCCTCTGGATTTCTCCACTATCTGTGGTGATGTCCCTTTTTCATTTCTGATTTTGGTAACTTGGATTGATTCTCTCCTTTTGGTTAGGTTAGCTAGTGGTTTGTCAATCTTGTTAATCTTTTCAAAGAACCAGCTTCTTGTTTTGTTGATTCTTGGTATTGTTTTTTTATTCTCTATTTCATTAATTTCTTCTCTATTTTAGCTATCACCTGCCTTCTACTGGCTTTGGGCTTTGACTGTTCCTGTTTTTCAAGATCCTTGAGGTGTGTCGTTATGTTATTTGGGGGCTTTCTGTTTTTCTTATGTGGGCACTCAGTGCTATAAATTTTTCTCTTAACACCACCTTTAAAGTGTCCCATGGATTTTTGGTATATAGTGTCTCTATTTTCGTTTAATTCCAGGAATTTTTTTTTATTTCTCCCCTTATTTATTTTCTGATCCAGTCCTCGTTCAGAAGTGTATCATTCAGTCTCCATGTACTTATGTGATTACTTTTGCTCTTCCTGTTGTTAATTTCCAGTTTCATTCCATTGTGATCTGGAAGATGCAGGGAATTATATCACATCTTTTGAATTTTCTGGTGCTTGCTTTGTGACCCAGGATGTGGTGTATTTTGGAGAATGTTCCATAGGCAACTGAGAAAAATGTGTATTCAGGGGTTGCTGGTTGAAATAATCTGTATGTGTCTATTAGATCCATTCGGTCTATAGTTTTCTTTGATCTGAAGAATCTTTATTCATCTTTTGTCCAAAGGGTCAATCTAGTGGCATGAGTGGTATGTTGAAGTCTCCAATATTATTGTGTTTAGGTCTATTTGGGACCTGATTTCCCAAAGACTTTGCTTTATGAATGTGGGTGCGCCCACATTTGGGGCATACATGTTTACTATCATTGTATCTTCTTGTTAGATTGTTCCTTTTATTAGTAAAAAGTGTTCCGCTTTGTCTCTTCCAATGTTTTAGCTTAAAGTCTGTTTTGTCAGATATAAGTGTTGCTACCCCTGCTTGTTTTCGATCTGCATTTGCATGGTATATCTTTTTCCATCCTTTCACCTTTAGTGTATGAGTATCTTTGGCTAGAAGGTGAGTTTCTGGTAAGCAGCATATAGTTGGGTTATGTTGTTTGATCCACATTGCCAGTCTGTGCCTTTTAATTGGGGAGTTGAGTCCTTTGACATTCAATGTTACTATTGAGATATGATTTTTGTTTCCTATCATTTTAAGTTCTATTTTCTGTTTTATGTAGTGACAAATATCCTTGTTTAGTTGCCTACCTGGTGGAGTTCAGCACTTCTGTGGTTCTGAAGATTGCTTGTTTTTCCTTCTTTTTGATTTATTTCTTTTAGGATTTTCTCTAGTGTTGGCTTGGACTTCATGAATTCTTTAAGCGTTGGCTTATCATGGAATATTTTTATTTCTCCATCAATTTTAAATGACAGCTTTGCTGGATATATCAGTCTTGGTTGGAAGTTGTTTTCTTCCAGGGTCCAGAGTACTTCATACCAATCCCTCCTGGCATTCCTTGGGTTGAGAAATCTGGGGTGATTTTTATTATTTTGCCTCTGTATGTCACCCGTTCTTTTGTTCTTGTTGCTTTTAAGTTTCTTTTTTTGTCTTCTATGTTAGTTATTTTAATTATTACATGGTGTGGGAAGATCATTCTTTGGTCCTGTCTTAATGGTGTCCTATATGTCTCCTGTATGTGAATGTCTAAGTCTTTTTCTATGTTTGGAAAATTCTTTGACATTATTTCTCTGAAGAGGTTTCTGATACCCTTGGTCTAAACCTTCTTCAATGCCTTTCATCCTTAGATTAGGACGTCTTGTATTGTCCTTGTGGATGGTCAGAGTGTGCTGTTGTAATATCTTCTGTATATCATTGACTGTGTTTTCAATTTTGAATGCACTGTCTTCCAGGAGTGATACCCTGTTTGACATGTGGTCAAGTCTGCTAGAGTTGGTTTCTATTGCAGTCTTTAATTAATTTATTGACTCCTTCATTTTGTTCAGTGTTTCTTTCTGACTCTTTCTTAGAGCCTCAATTTCCTCCTTCATCTCCTCTACACTTTCTTTGAGTCCTTTCATAATTCTGAAGATCAAAATTCAGAATTCTCTGTCTTGCATTTCCTGCAGTTCAGTATTAGTAATCTCACTTGTTGATGCATTGTGTTTCTTGATTCCTCGCTGCTCCTCATTCTCATGTTTTTGGCGTTTTCACTTTTGTGTCTCTGTTGACTCCACATCATCTTCCTTTCTGTGTATAAGTCCTCTTGATGGTCCCTGAAGACCCAATTGGGTCTTTATGCTACAGGCTGTGGTTCCCTCCCATCTGGTTGACTGGGGTGTGGTGTGGTGTGGTGTGTGTGTGTGTGTGTGTGTGTGTGTGTAGACACAAAGGCTCTGGAGCTCGGGTGGTGGCACGTGAGGTGCACTCCACGGTGCTGGGTGTGGGCTCCAAGGCTCAGGTGTCGGTACCGGAAGGTGTCCAGTCTCTGAGGCGCAGATGCTGAGAATAGCACAGGCCTCAAGGGACACACACAGGTTGCGGCTCCAGAAGGTGCCCGGGCTGAAGGTGCTGGTGTTGGGGATCACACTGACCAAGGGAGGCATGCGAGTTCTGAGGCTCCAGCCATAGTGCTGGAAGTTACCCAGTGTTCGAGGCACGGTGCAGAGGATTGTGCATGGCCCGAGGGAGGTGCATGGGCTCTAGGTCTTGGGTGGCAGCACCAGAAAGTGTCCGGGCTCCTAGGCGCAGTGCAGAGGATCATTCACAGGCCAGAGGGAGGTGCATGGGCTCCAGGTCTCGGTGGCGGCACCAGAAAGTGCCCGGGCTCCTAGGCGCAGTGCAAATGATCATTCACAGGCCCAAGGGAGGTGTGTGGGCTACAGGTCTCAGGTGGCAGCACCAGAGGGTGCCCAGGTTCTGAGTCGTGGTACAGAGGATCACGCGCATGCCTGAGGGAGGTGCGTGGGCTCCGGGTCTCGGGTGGTGGCCCTAGAAGGTGCCCAGGTTTAGAGGCAGTTGGAGGTCACGCAGGCTTGAAGCACGGTGATGGGTGAAGGTTCCAGGAACCCCACGCTAGGGCAGTCTTTGAGGGGTATTCACGATCTGCTGTTGGGATGGCCCCACCATTCACAGAATTCTTCTCTGGTTCCTCGCCCCAATTTGCTGATGGAGATGGGGGGGTGCTATTAGCCCCAGCTGTAGGGTCCAGGGAAAATGGTTCCTTTCCAATCCTGGCAACGCGGGATTGTAGTTTTCTGTGGAATTTTGTAGCTGGTAGACTCTGTGTCTGTGTAGTCATACTCAGGTTACTGGAGATTGGGTTTTGGTTCTTCTTTGGATGTGAGATGATGTTCAGTTCTGAGTCCCTGAACCAGTTTTGAGACAGGCTCATTTAGGGGCCCGATTCCATCACCATCTTATATCTTCTCATTCTTACTTTCTACTGCCACTAGCATGGTACTGGAGATTGAACCCAGAGGCATTCTACTTTTGAGCTACACCCTTAGCCCTTTTTATTTTTTGTTTCCAATACAGGGTATTTCTAGGCTGCTGAGAGTTTCACTAAACTGCTGAGGATAGCCTGCCATCCTCCTGTCTTAGTCTCCCAAGTACTGGGATTACAGGTTTGTGCTACCATGCCCAGCGGTCAGTCTTTTTTAGGATCTCCTGTGCCTTTATATCTCTCCCCATGATGTCTCTTGAGGTATAAAACCAAGTTAAAAACAATTCTGCAGAACTTTATGATGCATTGAAAGATATTTCCTTTTAGCCTTTACTTTTCTGATAGCTATAACTGGAATGCAGATAATGCAGAAAATAATCATACGCCAGCCTTCAGCAACTTCTTAGGCAGACTAAGGAAAGTGGGCATAATCAGGTCTGTGATTATTATTTCCAAAGGTGGACACATGATATATAGACATAATTACAAAGCTGTCCACCATAAGCCATAATATCCACCTCTGTTCCAGTCATGGTTTCTATATCTTCAATGAATTTATTCCATCCATCAATCCACATGATTTCTCTTAATTTTAGTATAGTTGAAACTGCAAAATACTCGGTTCAACACAGAGGTGGCCAATGAGATGAACCAATACATTTCAGCCTTTATCATGCTTTATCTTGTTCTCTCCTTGCCCCACTCTCTCTATTCCTCCATCTTTTAGTAGATACATTCTGTTCCTCTGGTCATTCCATTCCTATGTCTGTCAGGAACATTCTAGCCTCTCTACACCCATCTAACAAACACATCTGTGGTCTCATATTTAAATGTCACTTTGTTCAGGAGACTTCTTTGTCTTGAAGGTGGTTGTCTCAAGTACTCATAAAATGCCCTGTTTTTGCCCAATCAGGGCACATATTAACCACATGGAACTCCAAGGGATATGGGAACTGCTGCTTCAAATCTATCTGAAGGCATTTTCCTTCTCCTCCTCTCTGTACACAGTCCATGCCTCTGGGAGCAGAAATTACTTAAAACAGTGGGCATGGGTCCACTGTAGGGCTGCTGTGTGTCTCTTTCTATTGGAGTCTTTAAGTGAGAAGATGAAAATCCAGGCTACCACTGGCCATGGCCTCTGATCAGGGAAAAGGTTTCTTTGCAGAACAGAGCTGAACAGAATGGAGCAGAGATGGGAGAAGCTTCCAGAGACTGTGAGTACTTGACTCCAGGCCCTGAGATTCTGCTTCAAGCTGTTTCTCCTTTGATCCTTCTCAAATCCTGGATACAATAGTTTCCCCTTTTGTCAATGTCAATTAGTGGTTCTTTATCACTTGAAATAGAAATTCTGACTCATATATCTGATTCTTCATGTTTACATCTCTCAGCACATGCCCAGCAGACCAGGAGCATCAGGACCACCTTGAAACTTATTAGAAGCCAATTACCAGACTCTTTAACAGTCTCAGAATTCCTAGGAGGAGCATTGGATTCTGCTTCTCCACATGTTCTTCAAGGGTTCTTAGGCATGCTGAAGTTAGAGAAAAACTCATTCTATAAACTCCACCAGGACAGGAATTTGTGTCTCTTGTTCAGAATCACATACTCACCACCTAGACTGGGACCAAGACATGAATTAATAATGGGAAATATTGAGCAAGACACAAGAAGGAAGAGAAAACACTGTAGTTGGCAAAACTTTTGTGTGGAGAAGAGGATTGGGAATAAGCAAGATGTATGGGCCATTGATCTAGGGAAGGAAGACCTAGAGTCAGAGCTGAGACTGGAGCCGCAGAGTGGTGACTGAAGCTGGAAGAGTCCAGGAACACCAGGAAGTTAATGGGAGTTTGGACCCACAGGTATGGAACCCAGCCCATGCTTCTGGCCCTTCAGACATTTTTTTACTAAAAGATAGACAAACACTGGGCATTGTGGTACATGCCTGTAAACCCAGTACTTGCGAGACTGAAACAGGAGAATCCCAGGTTCAAGGACAGCCTCAGCAAGCAGTGAAACTCTTTAGTGTGGAGGGCCTCACTAAATTAGCCTCAAGCCTGCAATCCTCCTGTCTTAGTCTCCCAAGTACTGGGATTACAAGCGTGTGCTACCATGCCCAGCTATCTCCTGGCTTCTAACAACCCAATCTAAGCCATCTAGACCCTTTTCCTTGGGTCTGCCTTCTTAGAAACACTCACACTCAGGCCGGGAGTGGTGGCACATGCTTGTAATCCCAGTACTTTGGGAGGCGGAGACCGGAGGATCCGGGTTCGTGGCCAGCCTCAGCTCTCTCTCTCTCTCTCTACCTAGTGAGGCCCTCCGCAACTTCATGAGACCCTGTTTCAAAACAAAGTATAAAAAATAGGGCCGGGGGTGTAGCGCGGAGGTAGAACTCTGCTGGGTTCAATCCCCCCCCAAAAAAAAAAAACACTCACACTCCTAACGTCCACATACCACCTCCCATTAACACATAAATGTTTATCCCCCAGTACTGTGGCCTCGGAGCTCAGAGGGGTGCTTTATAGCCAAGGACATTGAAGAGGCAATCAGGGGCACTGTAGCTTCAGAAGCATGCACAGCTTTTAAGAAATTAACTCCTAATTGATTTACATAAGGTCATTTGCTTTCAGGGTTATTTTGAAAAAAATTATACTTAAGAGAACAGTAATTTAACCCAAAAGGAATGCCTCACTAATGGAAGTTGAGACCAGTCACAGGGCCATAAAGACAGATGTTTTGGGGTGGGATGAGACAGGTGGTACCTTGCAAATCACGGCTGCCAAGTGTCAGTCGTGGACCACAGCCCCCAACAGTGTGATTTCCCTTTTGCTACAGCAGTGTATAGAACTTCACAATAAGCCTGGTCCCTGGAGAAAATGGAAGTGCTTTCCATTAGTGTTTTCTACCCTCTAAGCACAGAACGCTGATCCACATAATGTTCAAATGCACATGCACTTACCTTTCCATTCTGAGTTCTTTAGGGATATACAGAGAAAAAGTCACAAAATCAACAGAACCCTGAACTGCATGACATGCTGATTCGGGTAACTCTCCATCTTTAAATAGTTCCTATCAGGCACCTGCCATCACTCTGGACTTAGCTTCATTTTGCTCATCTAATGGTCCTATTGTCTGGTTAACCACACTGGGTTTCTCCTCTCTGAAGTTGCCCCTTTTCTCTGTCTTCCTCTGGATAGTCACTTGATCAAATGAGTGTAAAGATGACAGATAAAGAAATAAATGTGGAAGCCAGATGTGATGGTGCATGCTTGTAATCCCAGTACTTGGGAAACTGAGACAGGAGGATCACAGGTTTGAGGCCAGCCTCAGCAGCTTAGCATGACCCTGTTTTGAAAACAAATTAAAAATAAATAAATAAATCTTGGGGGTGTAGCTCAGAGGTAGAACAACCCTGGCTCAGTCCCCAGTACCAAGAAAGAAAGAAGAAGGGAGGGAGGGAGGGAGGGAGGGAGGGAGGAAGGAAGGGATTCTAGGTGAAGGCAATACATGCACAAGTTTGAGAGGCAAGGGTTTAACTCATTCTCCACCCACCTACTGTAGGAAACACTTTGAAATTCCCTCCACCAAGAGACATACATAATCAGTGAACTCTATAAAACAGACCCATCCCTTCATTTTATCCAGCCCTCTCAAAGACAATAACAGTCGGGAAGGTTAGTAAGGTACTTCTCTTTTTGCAGCGCCATTCCTAGCTCTCAGGACAGTGTCCGGAACATGGGAGGCATTCGGTACTTGTTGGTTGGATGAACAGGAGTAGATCTTTTGATTTCACTCTCCTTCACCTCTCATGCTCAGCCTCCCAATTCGTTTTCAGCTGAGTCTATTTTCTTACAATTCTTATGAGAGGAAATCACAGGTACCAAATGGAGGATAAATACCATCGTTTCCATTGCTCACCACCCATCCCTCTCCCCAACACTCCCTTCAGGAACAAGAGTCACTGCAGGAAAAGTGAGCTATTCCCAGTGAGATGTTTTAAACCTCATCGTTTCCCTCGGCAAAATGTCAAAAGCTATTTGGCTAGGTAACCCATAACTTGGTAGGTAATAAAATAAACATGAATTTGAAAACCATGTCTTAGGACTAAAGGACTCAGAGGAATTTTAAAATAAATGATTAATCTAAATGAGTGATTGTATTAATTGCTATGCCTGGAATTTAGCTTAGCTGTTAATATGCCTGGTGAGTTCAGTGGTCTGGTTCTTGGCCAAGGTGCTTCTGCCTGTCAGGATGCCGTAGGGACAGGCTGGGATGCCTACCCCAAGGCGAAGTGATCAACAGCCTCTTAGCAAAGCTGCAACTTGTTCTGTAACCATATGGCAGAGAAGAAATTAGCAATGGTGGCTGGGGAGGTAATAAGCCTATGACTATCACTGGGAGAATCCATTGAGATATTTAAACACTCCAATGTCTAGCTGTTTAAAGGGACCTCTGATCTTTCCATTTCAACAAAACCACCCCCATGTCAATTATGAATTTAATAGAATTTTAGGAAATATCTCCCTTTCAGAATTTTCTCAATTCTTCTGAATATATTATATTTAAATACTTTTTTTCCTTTCCAACTCTCTCCCTTTCTCTCTTCCTTTCTACTTCTTGCCCCACAACCATAGAACTTAGAGTATCATTTAAGGAGTCATGAATATCTACTACATTATGTGAGTATGGAGAGAAAAACACACAGTATTCTTTCTTCCAGGAACCTACTGTCTTGCCAAAGAGATTAGATGACGATGTCCAAATTATTAAACTTGCTATTAAGTGGCAGGATGGTACAATGATTTAAGGCATCAATGCTACAGTTGTGCTTCCTAGATTCAAATCTACAAACCGCCCCCCCCGCATCCCCTCCCCAAGAGCACCCCTGATACAAATCCTGTTACTAATCTTCATCTCAGAGTCTGATTCCCAGAAATCCCAACCAAAGGCTTGCACAGGTTCTATGGACCTGGATTCTCCAAAGATCACTGATAGAGAAGGGAGGAAAATTTGCCTTTGATAGCCCTGGTTTCGCATGTAAAGAAACTGGGCCTAGAAAAGAGAAGGGGCTTTCTGTGTAAGAGATCAAGAGTTGGTGGATCCAGGGTTCAAACTGTAGTTGCCTAACCACATTCCCCAAGTTCATTTCAGTTCTCATGGAGAAAATCCTAGATTTTCCAAGGTAGCTTTGGTTTAATATAATTTGGATTTCTGCAAGAATGACATGAAATATACTTTTAAGTATACACTATGTATATACTTCTAAGCATTTCATTTTAATGCATTTTCAAAACACAGAAAGCTCTTTTATACTCCAGATGTTTAAAAGTTTGCCCCAGAAAATATGATAACCATCATTCACATATGGAACCCACAGCTTATAGTTTTTCAACAATTTTCTATTTATTTCTACCTTTCTTTCCTATTTGTGGTTTCCTATAGAGATAAAAAAAATCAATACACGCATGAATCAACTATTATTCTCTGGTATTCTCTACTGCAGGGGAATGGTTTAAATCAATGCTTTCTTAAATATGGCTATTCCTTTTAATCTCCAAGGAAGCTTTTCAAAAATACAAATTCCAGGACTGTCCGCTCACAAGCCAAGGAAATCATAGTTTCTGGGAAAGAAACACAGACATTTTATATTTTGAAAGGTCTCCAGAAGATTCTGAATATAGTCAGGATTAGTTTAGTTGTAGCTTACCTAATATCCATTAGATTAGCTTCTTTGGGAGATGTATAACCACTTATACTAAGACTGTATAATCCTATACACTCATTCACTTTGTTTAAATTTTTTTTTTTTTTTTGCTTGAAACAAACATCTCCTGAGTATCTATCACGTGCCAAGCATTTCACTAAACTTTGAGAGTTCGGCAATGAAAAATGAGGTCTTTCATTCTGATGAGTAAAGTTTATAGTAGGGAGTGGGCCAGAATAAAGACATGTAAAAAAGTAATTGAACTTTAGTAAATGATATGTCTGTGCAATGAATGAGGAAGTCCCAAGAATAGTACATTTTCTAACTCATAGTACAGATTAAAGAGAGTGTTCTTGAGCAAGTTGTACTTAAGATTACCTAGAAAAAAAGCATTGAAATTTAGGAAGATTAAGTCGCTGAGGTGCTTCAAGCAGAGAAAATAGGTTCAGAAGAAATATAACAAGTTTTCTTGAGGGACTGAAAGTAGAACCGATTCAAGCCCTTGAGATTGCAAGTTCCAAGATTGTATCATGCAAATTAAAATGAATGTATTTAGGGCTGGGGATGTGGCTCAGTGATAGAGTGCTAACCTAGCATATGCAAAGCCCTGGGTAACATCTCTAGCACCACAAAAAATAAATAACTGAATAAATAAATAAATAGTAGTAGTTCCTTATTCATGGAACTTGGATTCACAAATGCAACAAAATTCTAAAAATTCTAACCCTAAGATAAAACAGCTACTCCATGTGAATTCAAATTTTTTTTATTATTATTTATATGCAGTCAAATGGTAGTCAGGGGTGACAATTCTGAATGTTTATATCTCAAGCAGGATGTTAGGTGCTTTCTATCCATTACCTTACTATAATCCTATCAGCCAAGAACCCTTCAGATGAGATAAATGACGCTCAGAAAGTATTAAGTGCTTCAACAAGGTCATATCTCTTAGGAGTACAAAAGTAGATCCAAAATCGCAATAAGATCCCCAAAGAGTAGAAAGTAGAAGTATCTGTGTTTTTCTACCTTCCAGTCTTATTTTTCCAATGATAAGTTCAGAGTTCTACAAAATACCCAGTCACAATACATATAAAATGAACAGACTCTATTCGATGATGTCTTGCAATGAGGATATTAAAGTCTATTAAATAGTTGTGAGGATTGTCATAAATTATGCAAACAAAATGCATATTTCTTTTTTTAATTTAAAAGCCATTTAATATACAAAGTGAAAAACTGTCTAGAATATAAAAGCATTTCACATTTTTAAAAACAATTATTTAAATTATTTAAAGAAGATAGAGATCCACAATCTTTTATCTGAAAGTGTTGGGGCCAGATGCTTCAGAATTAAGACATTTTCAGATTTTAGAAAGAGTTTCAGTGCATATACCATACTACATTAACCCTCAGAGTCTGTAGCAGCAGCAATCTCCCCATAATCAAACATGTTAATAACTTTGCAGCAAAATACATGAATATTCACACTAAATGGGATAAGTAAATTCAATGTCAGTTTGGATTAGATTTGTAAGCAAATGTATTTTGTCACCAAACTTATGAAAACCTTGTTTTCAGAACTTCTTGGATTTTGAAATAACAATTACAGATGAGGGAATATAGACCTTTAAAAATTTGTATGACGGGGCACAACTGTTTAAACAAATAACCCATTTATACAAAAAAAGTCAGGTTTTCAAATGCATTATAAATTAACAGGCATCTTCTCTTTGATATTATTAAATGTACATCTTAAATACATATACACATAGTACACAAGTGGTATGAAAGGCACAGGTGTACAATCCCTTCTGTAAGAAGGGGATACTATTAAATGTTCAGTAAGACTAAAAATGGGACCAAGCCAACTCCTTATGTTTCCAGGAAGAGCACTTACTGAGTGTGACACAAGGAGGTAGGGCTTATACAGTTTTGTGTATGCACCATGGATGGGAACCATTGTTGTTTTTAATAATAGTTTATTATCACTGTTAGTGCTACAAATAGCATAATCATAATTTATACAATTTTTTAGGTTACATAGTGCTTTCATGAAAGTCATCTTGCAGTCAGGTGTGGTGGAGCATGCCTGTAATCCCAGTATTTGGGAGGCTGAGACAGGAGGATCACAGGTTCAAGGCCAACCACAGCAACTTAGTGAGACCCTATTTCAAAATTAAAAATAAAATAGGGCTGGGGGGATAGCCCAGAGGTAAAACACCCCCATGTTCAATCCCCAGTATCACCAAAAAAAAAGTCATCTTGCTTTATATTTGCACTGACTACAAAATTGACTAGCTCTCTTTTAAAGACAAGAAAACAAAGCTTCTTGCTTAACTTTTAAAAACCATGGAATTAATGGGTAATAAAAATGAAATGCAAAACAGTATCGTGTCCCTCTCCTTGTAGCTATGATTCAACAATTTTTAGCAAGCCAATTCTCCCACCAGGAACAAAGAGGGAAGTTATATAACATAAACACACACACACACACACACACACACACACACACACACACACATTTCAAGACTTCAAGAGGTTACCAAGAAATATAGGAGTTAAAGAGTCAAAATCTCAGGAAGAAGAGAAAAGTGTTGAGGTGGGCCTAACATTCATGTGGCCTTTGTTCTCGAGGTGTTTGCAGGTTATCACATTGCACTGGGCTAAAATCTAAAAAGACAATCGAAAGCTGATCCAGAGAAGCCCAAAAAGTGAATAAAATGTTTAATAATACATGGGGTTGAAGAGAATAAATAAAGAGCCAGGCATGGTGGCACACGCTTGTAATCCTAGTACTTGGGAGGCTGAGACAGGAGGATTGCAGGTTTGAGGACAGCCTCAGCAATTTAGTGAGGCTCTCAGCAACCTAGAGAGATCCTCTAACCTCTAATTTCCAAATAAGAGATAAAATTGGTCTAGGGGTATAGCTCGGAGGTAGAATGCCTCTGGGTTCAATTCCCAGTACCACAAAAAAAAGAGAATAATAAAAAAACCGTAATTCAAGGTCTCCAAGGAAGCAGGGTGCCAGAGAGAAGGAAAGGCTATGGAAAGTGAGCTCAAAGCACTACTCCATGCTTCCCTAGAGGGATGGATTTCCGGCATCTGCACGGCATGATGAGAGGCTGAATGACAAGGGGAAGAGCCTTCAGAGAGGATGAGAAAATAGGCAGAGCTTAGGGAGCCTGAGAGGACTGTCTAGACCAAGAAAGATGGGTCCCCACAAGAAGAAGCCTTGGATACACACCCAAGCTCACAATCAGACTTTTGAAGTTCACACTGAGAGTAGGTGCAACACTGAAGTAGAATATGATTAAAAGACAGAAATCTAGTACGTAAATAGCTGGATCCCAGGTAGCAGTTCTGTGAACTTTTCCTTCTCTCATGACCTAGCCGAAATTAAACAGCCATGTGTGAAGCTGTACAACATCAATCAGCATCTCTATAATTTGTCTCTATATGACATCTAGGATTCAGTTATAAATTATCCTTTCAACCCTGAGACAGTGCCAACAGGACGAAAAAGAGAACATAGAAACAAACTCACTCATGATTCTGGTATTTAACTTATCCTAAGTGGACTCTAAAATTCCCATGATTTATATGTTCAAGAAAGCAGATGACAAGATATAGGATCTCGCCAGAGGGAAGAATCAATAAAAAGTAGCAATGAGCAACGAGACAACTTGTGCCTTCTGCTCCTGACCAGATTGGAGCAAAAGGAATTAGATTTGATCTCACACTGAAAACAAACTTGAAAACCGACAAAACATATAAGACCAGATGATTTTCGAGATGTTGGAGATGAAGAAATGAAGAGCATTAATCCATAAGAGTTAAGAATAAGAGCAGGGGAAGTGCCAAGAATCCCCATCTTTCTACCTCAAGAAAGATCCCAAGCTGCAGCATAGAAAAAGGAAACCTAGAAAGTACCGTGATTTGCACAGATATCAATTGTGTATCTGATAAATAAATCATGGTATACTTGTAAGAAATGATACACCTTTTTCTGCATGCAAAAACAAGAATAAATCTCAAAACCAACACTGAGTAAAAATATTATTAAATAATCTATACTACATGATTCAACTTAAATATGAAGTCCTTCAACATTGATAGAAGACAGTCCAGTAGAGACCCGTTGGTTGAGGACCTCAGTCACTGAGGGGGGTCCCAGGCAAGCTACAGAGGTGCTGGTCATGTTTGACTTTTTGATCCATGGAATGCATGGAATATTCATTTTGTTAGAATGCAGTGAGCTGAACACTTCTAATTGGGCATTTTACTATATGCCTATTATACATCATGCAAATACTTAAAAATAACCACCACTTTGAATCTCACTGTGGCATATAATTATAATACACCAATAAAAGTGTAAAATAATCCTTTCATTATCATGTGTTGTCTTAAGACGCATATGCAGGTGTGGCCTAAATACATGAGCAATGGTCATCATTAACAAATGCTAATTAATGGCCTACACTCTGTAGTTGTCTTATTTAGGGTCAACAAAGATCTTCAAATATGATGTAATTCCTGTCCTCCAAAGGTTTATAATGTAGTTGGGGAGAGTTTCATAAAATAACAATAAAAGTGAAGATACACATCTTCAATAATGACATAAGCATTCTGTTATAATAATCACTACATGGGATACAATAAAGAATTCTTTAATGAGAAGAAGCGAATATGTTCTGGGAATCTAAATTTATTGCCCCAAAGTACTTCTTTCTGGAATTAATTACCATTGCCATATGCAAATATAACCGCAGCTCTTTGTAAGACTTTCACATACACTAGAAAATGATTTGCTAGTAAATGCTGGGTTGTTTCACAAAACTCCTTTCTTAAGCCTTTGAAAATCAGCCGCTCGAAGGAAGAGCCTGATGGCCAGATCTCTGGTCATTACAAGGTTGAAAATATGCAGAAATGGACATATATTTTATGGCTGTGTTTTTGTCTTCATGACTCTTCTTAGCAGTCTTTTCAAGATAGCCAAAGGGATTTTGAATCCTAAGTAATATGCTGCTTTAATGATTTGTATTCAAGTCAACACCGTTATTACTTACCATGTTAATTAGAAAATGATGAGCATTTGTTGCATTATAGTTCTGTAGAAATTAATAATCCTATATGTGTTCATGTGTTTCCCTTTTCCAAAAGCAAAACTCATCATAATAGGAGGAAAAAAGTCCTTCCAACCTATCCTTCTGAAAAAAATGTTGACATAAAAATTAAAAGAGGCATCATTGTTAACTATACTCACCATTATACAGTGCCTACATCAATTGAAACATCACATTGCACCTCATAAATATGTTCAATTATTATGTCAATCAAAAAATTTTAAGTTAAAGCCAAAAAATCATTCAATGAGGCAATATATCTCAAATACATGTATTAACTTACAGTGTTTTGTGATTAGGGAAGGAATCTGAAAAATTACCTTGTCAAATGCCAAAATTTTACAAGCTGACAAGCAATATCCTGATTGGGGCATTTTCCTACCAAGGCTCCACACAGTTTAGAGGCAGAGAGAAGCCCCAAATCTCCAGCCCTAATTCCACCTCATGTGTCCCCTCTTCTCATAATCCAACTGCTGATGTTGATTTATAGTGTGGCATTTATAATGGATTCTTTGTGCATATCCATGACCAAGCGGAGCTCAGCTCCCCGCTCTGGAAGACGTGCCTCTCGCTGCTCCCAGGCTTCTCCTTACTTTCAAAAGCAAGCAGGGTACTCCTGCACCCTGCAAACAAGGTTACTTTGTTCACAGACTGGTTCAAAGAAGCTTGTACAGATCAAGGGTTTTACCTATGAAAAACAGGATTCTGTAATGCTGAACATTTCAGAGTTCACTAAATGTTGCTGTCTGGTAATTAAAACCATTAATAGTGGTAAATAAATTTACCCATTCCATATGTAATTCATGGTGATATGGAGTAATTAGTATTTTATTTCATGGCTTAGAATTGGTATCAATTAATTCACCTGCCAGGTAATTTGTTCAAATGTTTAAGGGTTTTTCTACATTATAATTCTGTTATTACCTTTGTCCAAAAATTTTTAAAACACAATGTAATTAAGAGATAACTGAAACGACTGCAAATCATAGTAAGTATAGTGACTGTCATCTTTTTAGGGGAGTCGATGCAATAATTAAATACACTGTATATGTTATGTGTCTAGTGAACTAATAAAAATATGCCTCTGTCCTCCTTTGGAAGCTACTTTTGTTTTCTAATTTAAAAAAAAATCCTTAAAAAGCAACAGCAGCCAGGAGTGGTGGCATACACCTCTAATCCCAATACCTGGGAGGCTGAGACAGGAGGATTGCAGGTTTGAGGCCAGCCTCAGCAACTTAGAAAGACCATCAGAAGATTAGTGAGACCCTATTTCCAAATAAAAAAAATATACAAAATAAGGGGTGTAGCTTGGAGGTAAAATGCCCCTGGGTTCAATCCCCAGTACCACAATACATACATACATGCATATGCAACAGAAAAGCCGCATGCTGGGCTGGGACTGCAGCTCAGTGGTAGAGTGTTTGCCTAGTATGCCTGAGGCCATGGGTTCTAGCTCCGGCACCATATTGAAAAGGAGCTGCAGGTTTCCTCTCTGTTCAGCTCTCATAAGCCAGCCCCGTGCTGCACTGCCTTCTTTCCTATCATCTCCTTTTCACACCACTCTGTTTTAATCACGTCCATCGGTCCTTCTCTTGAGGTACCCTCTGTAACTCCCACACTTACCCCTTCTCTATCCTTGCTCAGCCCTGGTTCACCTTTCTTTATTATATTCTTCACTCTAAGAAAGAATTATTTATCTTCTGCACGTCAACAAATACCGATTGTATGCAGGTTTGTTATAGAACATCCCGCAGAAAAGCTCATGTGTTGGCAATGCAAAAATGCTCAGAAAAGAAATAATCAAATCAGGACTCTAATCTCATCAGTAGATAAATCTATTGATGCATTCATCATTTGAACGGGTTTTCTGAGTGGTCAGTGTAGGCAAGTGAAGTGTGCGGCTGGAGGAAGCAGGTCACTCAGGGTGTGGCTTTAGGGACTATATCTGTTCCTGGTCTCTGTCTCTTTCTGTCTCTCTCTGTCTCTCTCTGTCTCTCTCTCTCTTTCTCTCTCTCTCTCCTCTCTTGCTCTCTCTTTCCTCTCTCTCCTCTCCTCTATCTCTCTCTCTCTCCTCTCTCTGTCTCTCTCTCTTTCTCTCTCTCTTCTCTGTCTCCTCTCTCTCTCTTTCTCTCTCTCTCTTCTCTCCTCCCCTCTCTCTCTCTCTTCTCTCTCTCCTCTCTCTCTCTTTCTCTCTCTCTCTTCTCTCCCTCCCCTCTCTTTCTCTCTCTCCTCTCTCTTTGTCTCTCTCTTTCTCTGTCTCTCTCTTTCTCTGTCTCTCTCTTTCTTTCTTTCTCTTTCTCTCTCCCCTCTCTCTGTCTCTCTCTCTCTTTCTGTATCTCTCTCTTTCTCTCTCTCTCTCTCTCTCTCTCTCTCTCTCTCTCTCTCTCTCCCTCTCTCTGCTTTCCATGATGTTTCTGCCTTGGAGTCAGATGACCATGGACTGAACCCCTGAAACCCTGAGCCAAATAAACCTTTCCTCCTCTAAATTGTTCTTGTTAGGTATTTTGGCTACAGAGATTATTAAAAAAGGCAATATTCCAAAAATTCTACAGGAAATGTAGTAGTTAACATGAGTAACAGAGCCCCTGATGTTACAGGACCTAGAGTTGAAAAAGGAAAGAAACCTTAAGCTGATAATCAATCATTAGAGCTTATATTAAGTTCACTGTACAAAAATTGCTATTGTACTTTTTCAGTATCATGATCATATCTGAAATATAAGCAAACACACAAAAAAAGAAAAATGTTTTATTCCCATCAAACATTGTACATGCACAGATAGAAAAAACTTCTGGGCAAACCCAGCACATAAATGCCTGTCATCTCAGGGTCTCTTCCCTGGACCCACGTAGAAAATCAAAATCGCATTTTACTTCTCTCTACTAACACTAGAACTCCACCAATTTCTCAAACTTTCACTAACATTGGTGAATTTAGTTTTTATTTAAGACTTGCCCAGATGTCTTTTCATTGGAGTAGGAGGTTCTTACCTGTCACAAGGCCGCATCTCACTTTTAGCACAGACTCTGTGTTGGAAATAGGCAGGACAAACTTCTTAGAGTTTTGTAGCCACCATTTCTCTTTTGCTACTGAAACTTTTGCCCAGCCTGTTCCTGCATGATACCAGCCCCAACTTTCCAGTGAGGAGCAATAGCCAGTGTGCTGAGTCAAAATAGACCAGTATTTGCTAAATGTGGACCCCAGTGCCCTGGAGATGACTTAAAAGTAAAGATTCAAGCTGAGCATGGTACACTTCTGTAAGCATAGTACTTAGGAGGCTGAGACAAGAGGATGGAAGGTTCAAGGCCAGCCTCTGCAGCTTAGAAAGACTCTCAGCAACCTAGCAAGACCCTGTTTCAAAATAAAATATAAAAAGGGCTGGGGTGTAGCTCAGAGGTAGAATCCCCTGGGTTAAATCCCCAGTAACACATATACACACATGTGAAGGTTCAGGCTCAATAGGTCTGGAGTAAAGTCTGAGACTGTATTTCTAATAAACTCCCAAGTGGTGCCAATGTTGTGGGTGTGAGGATCCCATTTTGCATAGCATGCTGCAGAAATATTAATCTCAAGAACAAAAGCATAGTGCTATGGTTTTTAGGTGGTTTCCCTCCCAAATTTTGCTGTGTTTGAAGCTTAGTCCCAAATGTGGCATTATTAACATTATTAAGAGGTGCTGGGACCTTTAAGAGGCGGAGCCTAGAGAGAGGTGGTTATGTCATAGGGGCCTGTCATAGGAGGGGATAAATGTTGACCTCCCACAGGGAGTTGGTTCCTGTAACAGTATGTGGTTATAAAAGAGTGAGCCTGGACCCTACATTTTTCTCTGCCTTGTGATGTGATTTCTCCTCTCACACATGTTCCTACCATGATGCCATCTGCCCAGTGACAGAGCCAAAGTCACCCTCAGCAGGGCTGAGCAGATGTCAGCACCATGCCCTTAAATCCAAACACTGAACTAAACAAGACTCTTTTCACTATGCATTCATTATCCAGCTACAGGTATTCTGTCATAGCAACAGGTAACAGCCTATACAAATAGGATATTTATTAACACCATAATATCTACATAGTCAGGTCAAGTTGCAGTTGTCTGCAACTCAATTTAAAGACATACATTTTTAATATACTTTGATCAGTGTGTTGCAGCCAGGTTCAATGTGATACAAACATTTGCACACAGCACTCGGTGTGATTCCCTCCAGACCCCACCCCACTCCCCATCCTCCAACCCCACACGTTAGTGACATTGGTAGTGATACCTTCATAAATGGACATAGCATTATTTGAACTGTTTCTTTCCTCGTTTCTCCTTTTCCCCCTCCCCATCTCCCTCCCCCAATTCCCTTCCACGATTCTACTGGTCTCTCTCCTCTTCATATTTTATTTTCTCTCTAGCTTCCACATACGAGAGAAAACATACAACCCTTGACTTTCTGAGACTGGTTGATCTCACTTAGCAGGATATTCTCTGGTGCCATCCATTTTCCTGCACATGACATGATCTTGCTGTTTTCTTTTCACTTTAGATTCTACAAAGACAGAGAAATGGTGAGCTCTGGACGCTCCAACACAGGATCAAGGGGATCTTTCCCCGGTGACAGACCAGTGGGCCAGGCTGGATTCTGAGTTAGTTTGTATGCTTCTCACTGGCTTGCCCCTTCCCTTCCCCACCAGGCCCTTTCTCGCTTTGAATCCACAGAAGAGCATCCAGGACACTTGGTGCTGCAGACATGGCCAACAATCAATCTCTAGGTTATTTTTTAAATATTAATTCTGATGCCAGCTCACTTTCCTCTTCACCTGGGATTCAAGAAAGCTGCTTTGCCCCTTTGTTATGAAGAACAGACATGATGGTTGAGAAAGCCGTTTTAAATGTTGAAAATCTCTCTTGCTTCCATGTAGGACAGTTGCAAAGTCATTGTTTATTAAGTAGCAAAACAACAATATAGCAGTTGTCCAGCATATTAAAAATAAAAAGCCCAATAAAAATGTATAGTTTTTATAATGCCTTGGAATAACCTCGTCTCAAACTTTTTAAAAGCAGATTCATTTAAGAGTTTTCAGCTTTACTAGAACCTACCAGTACGCTCATGGTCCCCTTTATTCTTTTAGAAGGTGGATGGAGGAGTCTGGCCACATTATTGTTCCATCCTTTGAGAGCCTAGTTCCTAGAACAGCCGAGGTCCAGCTTCCACTCTGCAATTCTAGCTTAATAGGAAAGTTATATCATTGTTGACAGCCATGTCCTTTTTAAATAAATACTAGGAGTTTCCCATAAGAAGTATTCATTTTCCTATAGACACAAAGTGACCATTAAGACCCACCAGTAAAGAACCCATGGCTTTTAGTGCCTGTCCCTATTTCTTCTAGTTTAAAGATTTTAAGGAAAAAGTAGTGCAATGAGAGAGCATTTTTACTAGCAATGAGGCAGATACATTTCTTGTTTCTTAATAAATGAGATTTTTTATGAAAATGTTCAAATAGACAAGATTTGTATTTGGTTTTATTGAAATTTTACAAAAAGAGATGCATGCTTAATTGTGAAAGAGAAAGTATCACCTACTTATAAAAAAGGTCTCTACAAGTGGAAACAGGTTTTAGGGGTATTGTCTGGGACCAGGTGTGGGTGAGGGACTTAATAAGGACAAGGTAGTTTCACACAATGGACAGTGGTCTAGAGCAAAAGTGGGACCGAGTCATCAGATATAACAATGGGGGAAACTCACAGTGAGGTCCAAATCGCCTCTGGAAATAAATAAATACACAACTAAGAAAAGGTGATCTTTTCTATCTCTGAAGTTTGTCAGCAGTCTATGCTATTTTTTTCCTCATCCACTTATCAACAATTGCTCTTATGGAGACAGACTAGCATTCTGTGTTATCAAGAATAGATAACAAGCCACAGTGGTTGCATACGCCTGTAATTCCAAGACTTGGGAGGCTGAGACAGGAGGACCACAGATTCAAGACCAGCCTCAGCAACTTAGCAAGACTCTCAGCAACCTAGAAAGACCCTGTTTCAAAACAAAAAAGATAAAAACTAAAAGATCTGGGGCTCTAGCTCAGAGGTAGAATGCCTCTGGGTGGGTTCACTCCCCAGTACCCCCCCCACACACACACAAAAGAATATATAACAGTTCTTGCAAGTATTTCAAAAGAAGGTGGGGGTGATAAATGTAGAGGCAACATTTATTTGTTTTTTAAAGTATATTATCTATGTATTTATTTTAATGTGCTTTATTGGTACATTATAGTCTCACATCATAATGTAAATCATGTTGACAGTGACATACATGCATACAGCACTTGGTGAGGCAACATTTATTGAATACATACCATGAGCTTGAATCTGAGCTAAGAGGATGCTTTTAAATGTGTTTTCCTGAGAAAATAGTCTTACCCCCTACTATTTAAGTATCCTTGATACCAACAAGTTCACTTACTTGCTCCAGATGAAGCAGTTGGCAAGTGTTCAAGCCAGTCTCCACCTCACCTCTTGATGTTCACCTCCCGTTGCTCCACGAGGCTTCACACACAGCTCCAATAGAACTCTGTGCAGCGCTGGAGATATTCTGCCCCGGCTGCTCAATACAGCCATCACTAGCATCAAACGACTATTGAATCCTGGATATTTTGCTACTGTGAATGAGAAACTAAATTTTAAATTGAATGCTATTATAATGAATTTAAATGTGAATAGACAATTATGGCCAAGGTCTACTAAATGGGACAGAAAAGGTCCAGAGACTAGAGCTTTCCTTGATGAGAGTTGCAAATGATTTTCTCTCAACTCCTATTTTTCTCCTTAGTCTGGTGTCACCGTGTCTCCCAGCTCCTGTTCATATATCAAAATCAAATCTTAGGACATCAGCACAATAGTGGAAGACAGTCCTCTGAAAATTATCTTTTCTCAAAGCAACAAAATTATCTTTTCTCAAAGCAACAAAAAACTGTGAGGATCAACTTGCAGAATTTTCAATTCTTTTTCTGTTTTTTTTTTTTTTTGGTACTAAGGATGGAACCCAGAGGCATTCTACCTCCGAGTTACACTCTCCCCCCAGCCCTTTCTTTATTTTTTATTTTTGTTTTGAAAGAGGATCTTGCTAGGTGGCTAAGAGTCTCACTAAGTTCCTAGGACTGACCTTGAACCTGCGTTCCTCCTGTCTCGGCCTCCTAAGTGCTGGGATTACATGTGTCCTCACCACCATGCCTGGCTTCATAGTTTCGATTCTTGCAAGAACTGACATTAAGGTCCTGGATCTATTTTCAGTTCATTTTTGCGTACATTGTGAGGTAGAACATAACATTTTGCATGTGCATACTCAGTTGCTTTCAGAACATTTGTTGAAAAGACTATTCTTTATTTTATCACCTTTGTAAAAATCTAAGTGACAATAACCTGTTTTCTTTTAATGAACTGATCTGATGCATTGATCCACATAACTATTCTTAGTCTTATCTGTCTTAATTACTGTAGTTTTGCAATAATTTTGGGGGGGGTACCGGGGATTGAACCCAGGGGCGTTCTACCTCCGCGCTACACCCCCGGCCCTATTTTTTATACTTTATTTTGAAACTGGGTCTCATGAAGTTGCGGAGGGCCTCACTAAGTAGAGAGAGAGAGAGAGAGACAGGGAGAGAGAAAGAGAGAAAGCTGAGGCTGGCTGCAAACCCGGATCCTCTGGTCTCTGCCTCCCAAAGTACTGGGATTA
>PVJS01007359.1:0-56420 GCA_004027185.1 Glis glis
CAGAGGACAGCCGGTGCAGGGGACAGCGGGGCAGAGGATAGCTGGTGCAGGGGACAGCGGGGCAGAGGATAGCTGGTGCAGGGGACAGTGGGGCAGAGGACAGCCGGTGCAGGGGACAGCGGGGCAGAGGATAGCTGGTGCAGGGGACAGCCGGTGCAGGGGACAGCAGGCATGTCGTGGACTTGGGATTGCATGTTACTAATGAAATTGCTAGACAGGAAGTAGGGAACAAAATTATCCAACTTAAACCAGGCAGTGTTGCCAGGATCACTTCCAATTTTAGTGGCTCTTGTCAGGATACATCATTCTTCTTCTGTTGCTTTTATGGAATTTTTGTTTTCATACCTTCAATTATTTACCTAATGTTTAAACATACCATTTGTCTTATATACAGTGAGTATATGAGTGTTTGCTCTGTGGTTTGGTGTAACTGGTGGCTCTTGATTTTTTATTTGTTTTTTTTTATGTTTTGAGAGGACATAAGACCAGGAAATTAAAAGGAGGTTTTAGGCACATTGTTTTCATTCTTTGTGAACTTCAGTGATAAGAAATTCACTTAGATTTTGACATAACTTCATCATTATGCTAAACAATGGTTGTGTGATGCTTTTGACCAAAACAGAATGAGCTGACCACAGAGGGACTTTTTTAAAGATATGGAGCGATGCCCTTGACTGCCAACTTTCCCTCTTGCCTCCTCTCATTCATCAGTCTTAGCAGCCTACATCTAGATGTTGAACAAGTATTCTGCCCTTGAAGATAACCTATCCCTTTTAGAGGTGAGTTTGTGTATGTGTTTCAAAGCAGAAAAATGTATTCACTTTGAAGCTTGCTTTGGAACAGTCTATAGTTCTGTCCTTTGAATTAATGCTCTAAAGTTTTACAGAGGCAGTTAGGATAGATAGATGGGATTATCCACAATTTTTTCTTAAGGGGATCTGTGAGCTGAATGGCATCTTGAGACCAGTATTTACAAATCACCTGAGACTCAAATCCGTTAATATACTTTAATCTTCGGAAAACTTCACGTTTTCAAAGACATTAAGTGGATTTTGAAGATGTAAGTATTTAATGTAATTTAATATTAATTAATTATCATGGCCAACATTTTTTATGCTTGTACAATGGCTTCACAATGTACCCGTGATCACAAGTTCCTAGGCCCTTGGAATATGGCTCATATATTTTTATTATATTTCATGAGGCTCCTGTTTATCCAGGAACGTTTCCCTAGATTTATCAGTAGGGTTGATTTCAGTTGGTGCATAAAGGCCCTTATCTTTAAAGAGGAGTGGCCTGTAGGAATTATAATCCACTTGTCACTTGCTTGTTCTTGTAGTAAAATATAGCCTGGTAAATCCAGTATGTAAATAATTTAACAACAAATAACACTGTGATGGCGTTCATTTTTCTTTTACTTGAAACAGCAGAAGTCTCATGCATTTGTGCTTAAAGGACAACTTGAACTTTTGTAGGGAAATATGCAATACACTGAAAGTGATTTTAATATTCTCAGCATTATAATTGACTTTCTTTTGTGCTTCTCTTTTATGCTTATGAACAATAATGATTTTTAAAAATCATCATTCTATGTGTGTTGCAAAATACTTTGAAGCTGTTAAAGCTTGTGATTTCAGTATTTTAAAAATTAAGCCCCAGCAGTTAATTGTGTTAAAGCCTGCCCACTCAGGCTAATGACTATACTGCGTTGTTTTTTAGAGCAATTGAATTATCAGTTTTTGTGACTTTTTTTCTTTTTCAGTGTTATAATTGCTTTGTTTGTTTGAACGATTTAAAATGACTATAGGTTTCCCTTCATGTTTACCACAGAAGACAAAATTAACCAATAAGTTAAAAATATTATATGTAATTAAACATAATCCTCATAGGTTTTCCATTGTTTCCTTCGAGAGACTTTTCATTGTAAGGAAGACGCTCAAGTTGAGCTCTCCTTTGCCAGACTCATGGGGCTGTAGCTGTATCCCTTCATGGGCAGTCAGTTTTCATCTACTGCTCTTCCTAAACAATCTTAAAAATTCATCTTTGAGCCAAGTGTGGTGGTGCACACCTGTAATCCCACTACTTGGGAGGCTGAGACAGCAAGATCTCAGGTTTGAGGCTAACCTCAACAACTTGGCAATACCCTCAGCAACTTAGTGATCCCTATTTCAAAGTAAAAAATAAGCCGGGTTTGGTGGTGCACGCCCGTAATCCCAGTACTTGAGAGGCTGAGACAGGAGGATCGCAGGTTCGAAGCCAGCCTCGGCAACTCAGTGAGGCTCTCCACAACTTAGCGAGACCCTGTTTCCAAATAAAAAATTAAATAGCTCAGGGGATGTAGCCCGGAGGTAGAAGGCAGGTGCATGGATTCCATCCCCAGTACCACGAAACAAACAAATAAATAAATAAATAGATGGATATATAGGACTGGGGTCGTAGCTCAGATGTAAAATGCCCCTGGGTTCAATCTCCAGTAAAAAAAAAAATCTTTAGATTGAATATGAAGATACTTGCCAGGTTTTTTTCTTTTGTCACTACTCAGTTTTCCAAGGTACATAGAAGTGAGAGTGGAGTGAGAATTAGTTTTTGTATTTACATTACTCAGATCAAACACTATTTGGTATATATACATATATATCTATATATCCATATCCAGCACTATTTGGTTGAAATATATGTGCCTCTAGTGGCATCTTCTGGTTCCAGACACATCCTTCTCACTTCCCCCTACAGCACAGGGACTTGTGAGCAATCCCTTTTCCCCAAAGCTCACTGAGGTCTAGGACAGGATCTCTCACTGCTTTTGAAAGTATTTCCAGCCACTTCTCAGATGGAATGAATCGGAATCAAAAGTGTTGCAGGATTGATGATCTAAATTTTACTTGTATTTTCTCAAATGGTTCTCAGATTCACTAAAAGTTTAATAACTGGTATTATGGATTTAATGTTTGTGTCCTCCAAAATTCAAACATTGAAGCCATAATCCCCAATATGATGGTGTTAGGAGGTGAGGGCATTGGGGAAGAGATTAAATTTGGGTTAGCTCCTGAGAGTGGATGCTCCATGATGGGGTTATTGTATTAAAAGTATATCCTAAATAGATTGGAGTCTTAAGAATTAAAAGAATCATCTGAGAAAAATGTTTAAAGAAGAAGAAGACGACGACGACGACGATGACGAAGAAGAAGAAGAAGAAGAAGAAGAAGAAGAAGAAGAAGAAGAAGGAAGAAGAAGAAGAAGAAGAAGAAGAAGAAGAAGAAGAAGAAGAAGAAGGAACAACACCAGTGCTTCCTCTCTCCATCATGTGATACAGCAAGAAGGTAGCCACGTGTGATTTGGGAAGTGAGCCCTCACCAGAAGCTGACCATATTGACACCCTGATCTTGGACTTTCCGGCCTCCAGAATTATGAGATATAAATACCTCTAGTTTAAGCCATCCATCCTATGGTGTTTTGTTATAGCAGCCCAAACTGACTAAGAAAATCAGCATCCTAAAGGAATCTCCCCATGTCTGCACATAGAAGTATCTTCATCCTTTAGTTTAAGAATAAAGACCAATCATTGCAAAGAATGATTACACAGAGATTATTAGTTCTTGCATTTGGCTGTCTCAAATTTTCTTTTTTGGCTGTGGTGACAACTGACTATTATCAGATATCTTTGCAACCTTCCCTTCTTCCCTCATGAGCATTTGCTTTTGCCACCTGCATTTGGTGTAAAAAGTTTTCAAAGCACAACTTAGGTGTTTAAATTCTTAAGTGTCCTGATCCCTAATCCGCCCTTGGCTAGCATAGAGACGGATTCTGCATGACTCCTTATGTTTCTGCAGAGTTAACTAAATTTGATTTACCATTAAATATGAGAATATCAGCCAGGCGTGGTGGCGCACACTTGTAATCCTAGTACTTTGGGAGGCAGAGACCTGAGGATCCGGATTCTCGGCCAGCCTCAGCTCTTTCTCTCTCTCTCTCTCTCTCTCTCTCTCTCTCTCTCTCTCTTTCTCTCCCTGTCTGTCTCTCTGTCTCTCTGTCTCTCTGTCTCTCTCTCTCTCTCTCTCTCTCTCTCTACTTAGTGAGGCCCTCCGCAACTTCGTGAGACCCAGTTTCAAAATAAAGTATAAAAAAATAGGGCCGGGGGTGTAGCGCGGAGGTAGAATGACCCTGGGTTCAATCCCCGATACTGCAAAAAAAAAAAAAAAGAGAATATCATGTGATCTTCTAGCACACATTAAAGTTGACAGCATACCTCTGGTCTTCAACATAAGATCATGCCATTTTTTTGAGATTCTGCAAAATGCATGAGCTGTCATTTAATTTCCTGAAATTAAAACAGCATGTTAACAAATGGCAGTAAATATGATTTATGTGGTGCTGCAGCTATTCGACATATGCTGTAGCTTTTAATTTTGGGTTATTGCTATTAGCCAGAGAATCACTGAAAATTGCTTGTAAAAAGGAATTAACATAAAAGTGTTTTATATGAAATAAAAGTATCAAAAATGCATGTTTCTTCCTAAAGTTGGTTGGGAAGGATGATCACATGGTTCAGAAAATTTAGTCTGCAGCCACTCTCATTCCTTCTTACAAGAGAAGTTTCATATCGAATATCTTAGTACTATGGCTCTGTTTGATGGCATAACACATAAGTCCAAGTTAAAAATATAAGAAAAAAATTTAGGCAACCAAATCATTTAATTATAAGTAAAGGAGAAAAGAAGTTGCTATTCCAATTCAACTTTGACTTTTTGTGTGTGTTTCTTTTTGCTTTAACTGAACAGATACTGAGTTTAGATGCTGAATATACAAATAGGTTTAAATATGGCTTAACTGAATTCAGAGAAAAGCCATTCACTATGAATTATTAAGATAAGTAGAAGCTGTTTGATGCACATTCCTAGCTTTATGAAATTTATACCATAAACTAATCCCTGCTTCCAGTCTGTGCCATTGTCATGACAACACATGCCTGAGTGAACCAGGGATCTAATCTACTACGCCATTTTTTTTTAAAGAAGGCATCGTGCTGTTATACCAGAACCTGAACAAGAGAAGGACAATGAGCAGGTGTCTAGTCGTGACTCTGCCCCAAGCTTCCACTGGGCTTCCGTACATATGAAGTATACAATATATGTTTGGGTGTGGATTTGTAAAGTTATGTAAGTCTGTACTTAATTACTGAGATGGCTTTCAGATTTGAAAAAGGAAAACAGAGGATGTGTTTTACCAAATTCCTGGAGATATATACTTAAAGAGAGAGCAAGTTGAACAACTCAAATGTCATCTACCATTCATGGAATTATTTTACCTATGAACATGTTATTTATGTGTAACCATTTCAATGTTTTTCAAATGAATGTTCACATTTCCGTTAATTTAAGTTACAAATTCCGAGCTTGTTCTTGGTGTGATTATCTTATATTACCAGGTCCTATTAGCGTATTTGAATACATTTCCCAAAGCATAGCCTTTTCTCAGACTTCAGAGGCTATTTGTGGTGAGAATTCGAATAGAATTGAGAAACCCGGGTAATCTGCTACTTATTAGTTTTTGATCGTGGACAAATCTTTAATGTCTCTAAAACTTAGGTTTTCTATTTACTACTCAGGCATACAGTAGTAATAAAAAAATAGTACCTGGCTGAATTTTTGTACATTTTAAGACGTTTACATTCGGGCGATTGCTTTGTAAACTTGGATCCAGCAAGAGACATGAAGGGCTGCTTCAAGTGGTCTGTGGTTTTCAAACTGTTTTCCTGAGGAAGAGGGGCCTTTGTCTTGTACAGTGGAGGTTTAAATTGAATCTTTATTCATAATGCTCATTCGGCCACCTCTGCTGTCTTCTTTAATTTTACTCCATGTGGATTAAGGAGGAAGGAGGCAATGTAATGGAACTGCTAAGAATTCATGAAGACTGAAAGGTTTCAAAATATTTCTTAGTCACTAACTGAGAAAGTAAAGGAGATAATAAAACATCCTATATTCCTGTTTTTGCTTATAAAGACATTCCTGTTGATATTCTAAGCTACATTTCATGAAGGGTCATGTATGTTTAACACAGGTGCTATTAACGGTAATAACTGTGACCTGATGAAGAGTCAATGACCCACACCTGGGAGACTCTTGGTTTAAGCCACCATCTGTGGCCCAGATGTCGCCCTTTAATGGGACACGTAGTCATCCCAGTGTGCACAGTCCTTTACATGGTACGTCTTTTCCACTCACAGGGTACCTTTCCCCCAGTCAACAAGAAGGGGGTGATGGGAGAGAAAGCGGACATCATTAGGCACGAATGACTTCCTGGGAAGTGGATTAGCAAACTTCTAGAGCAGAATACGGTTTATTTATTGATTTTTTTTTTTACCATTGACTCTGTCTCCTTTCATTCCTCATGTGCATTTGTGACATATATGTAAAAATAACTATTCTTTTTATTTGTAACACAATGCTAAGGCAGTGATTGAAACAAATCACTCAGCAACATGCCTCTGCTACTAATATACCCAAGCTGTCTGCCGCTGGAGAACACGGAGTGATTAAATGAGGGATGAGCAATGGCTACCCAACCTAGGAAATAACAGTAACGATGATGGTAATATTTTATTTAACATGAATAGTATTTTCTTTAGTTTTATATAAAAATTAATAAGAGCATTTTCAAATGTCCTATGTTTATTGATTGGTAACATGCATTCTAAACAGAAAATAGTGCTCTTTTTATGCAAATGTAGATTTAAGACAGATTCCCTGTGTATCTTCTCTTCTGCTATACACACATACACACACACAGAGACACAAACACATGCATACACACACACACACACACACACACACACAATATACACTCAGGATAAAACTATATTCTATATAGAAATTCCATAAATCCACCATTCACTGGTGATGTGAAACTTGGAAAGTCTTGGTTGACCTCCACCCTACTGTAAATAGTTTATTTACTGCCACATGCCCTCAAGTGATAGGATGGTACATTGTGACATCGGAAATACCGTCGAGGACTTTCTGTGAATTGGCTTCTCAATAGGTGACACAATATGCCCAGAAAAGTTAAGAGACGTGCTGGAGAGGCCATGGGGCCAAACAACAAAGTCTCCTAATTCCTTAGCCATATGATGGGACAGTGTGGGGAACTGTGGGCTGAATGCAGAGACAATGAAGATTAATTTCTAACTAGTAACTAGTTGAATAATTGTACCACAGGGCTGTTGACTAGTGGGTTGCTACACAAATATGGAAGTTCCCAGTGTGGCACATCTCTATCTTTTTGTTTCTGCCCCCCCCCACACTTTACCATAGATAAAGGACACATTCTTATCAAATGTGCAGAAGGAGGGAAGACAAACTCAGAGCCCCGGATGTGGTTACTTGTTCAACTCTTATGTTCTTTAGGGTAAGGTTTAAACTGCAATACTAGAAACTCCAAAATGAACCTGAGGATTCTTCACCCCTGCTGTGTGCCCCTACTCACTCCCTCAGGGAGTCCCTTATAAAAGAAGAACTGTGAGACCCCAAAGATGCTCTCTCCCTCTTGAGATGGCCCGCATTCTCCCTTGAATGTGTATCCCCCACTTTCCTATAAAAACCTCTGTCTTTGTCTCTGAAAAAAGTATGTAAGTAGTTTAATTAAAAAAAATCAAATAAAGTATTAAGTTTCAGGTGTAACCTGTACTCACAGACCATTGCCAAGAACACCTTCCTGGGAAATGTCGTCTCTGTCCCTCTCAACTATCGGGTACAGTAGCCACTGGTCATATAAGGCTGTTGGGCCCTTGCGACGTGGCTCTTCTGTATGGACATGTGATCTTAGTGTAACGCACACTGATTTCAAAGACCTAGAATGAAATAAGAATGCACAATACCTCATTAATTTTTATATTGATGACATTTTGAAATGATAATATTTTAGATATATTGGGCTAAATGAGATATGTACCTAAAATTAATTTCACCTCTTTATACTTCATTTAATGTGGGCACTACAAAACTAAAATTTCACATATGGTCCCCATTATATTTCTGCTTGATAGTGTTGCATCTGGCTGATGGCCAGAAACCCAGATGAAAGAAACTTCAATACTATGGAAGAAGAAAAGAAAAGGTTGAGGAGACAGCTATCAGTCCACCCCACCGCTGTTCTCCAGCACCTTACAAAGTGTGGCACATCTAGTGCTTATATCTTGATTTAGTGACTAATTGATTTACTGCATTTGCATACCAAAATGTATCAGACTGGGGTGGGTGATGGGCCCAATTTAACAGAATTAAACCATTATATGGTGTAATTTTTTTTCTGTTAAACTACAGTACTCGGAAAACAGCTAGAGCAATATATTTATATCATAAAAATGGGGACTTTTGTGGTCTGTTCAATATATGTTATTTATGTGATGTGGCCACCACAAAATCTAACATATAGTCCTAGACTGCATTAATAAAAATGTATTTCAAAGAGCAGATTGCATTCTTGACCTACTCTCGACTTGTTGGGTTTATATCTAGCGTGGTTTAGTAGGTTTAGGGGATCCTCCGGAAGTGTAAAGTAAACCACACATCACAGGGCTAACCTGCAGGGTTTTAGTGTTGTCGGTTGGGGTGTATACTCAGTTTATGATTCCTCTAACGTGTCCCATTGAGATGTTTGGAATACAGTCATATATACAAGTTAAAGATAGGGGAAAAAGTGTTAAATAACATGGATGTAGGATTTGTCTGTCTGTGGATGGCAAATAACACCTGAGATGTAGGTGATTTTTTTCTAGGAAGAGTGTGTAGTTAGAGATAAGCACTTAGAGGTGGTACATCAGAAAAGGAGACAGGGAAAGGCTGAGGCTGAGGAGTAAAAGGTGAGCTATACAGGAAAGCATGACACTGTGGCAGCTGAGAGCAGGTATAAAAAATAGGAGAGTAGCCAGGTGTGGTGACACATGCCTGTAATCCCAGTACTTGGGAGGCTGAGACAGGAGGATCTCAGATTCAAGACCAGCCTCAGCAACATATTGAGACTCTCAGCAACCTAGTGAGTCCCTGTTTCAAAACAAAATATAAAAAAGACTGGGGTGTAGCTCAGAGGCAGAATGCCCCTGAGTTGAATCCCAGTACCCCTACCTACCTACACACACACACACACACACACACACACACACACACACACGCACACACACACTGGAGAGTACTCAGCAGTGTCAGGGCTACCATACACTCTGAAGTAAAGAGCCAAGAAGTTCCTTTTAAATTGAAGAACCAGAGGGTTCACAGTGTCCTTAACAAAAGCAATTTTAATGGACTGACAGGGACTGAAGATGGTGAACAGTGAATTGAAAAGCAAGAGAGAAGAAATAAAGTGGAATTAGTCAGAGGAGATAATTCTTACCACAAGTTTTGTCTGATATATTGATATCATGAATCTTTTGATATGATGCCCTGAGAAGGACACAATATCAATTCTGTGATATTATTGCTAAAACTCAAGAATATTTCAAATTTTGATTGTGAAGAAATATGAGACAAAGCCAAACCGAAGGACATTCTACAAAACAACTGATTCGTTCTCTTCAAAACTGATCATGACTAGGAACGACAAAGGAGCTGTTACAGATTTCAGGAGACCAGGGAGAAAGAACAACTAATTACAATGAGGGATTCTTGATTGGACCCTGAAATAGAAAATGACATTTGTGGAAAAACTGGTGAAATTTGAAAAAGGTCTGTAATATAATAGTGATGCACCAATGATACTTTCTTGGTTTTGATAATTGTCCCATGGTTCTGTAATATGTTAACTTTAGGAGAATCTGGGAAAGGCGAGTCTGGGAACTCTGTAGTATTTTGAAACTTTTCTAGAAGTCTAAACTTGATTCAGGGAAACATTTTGCTCTGAGGGGAGGAGGCTGAGGAGAATTTATGATGAGCGATGGTGGTGAAAATAATTGATAATATTTCTAAGAGGTTCTCAGATGCTAGGCACCATGCTAAGTGCTTTGTGGAAATATTTTCGTCCTGTGTTCATTACTTTTCTATGGAGGAAAGGTGGCTTTGTTGTTGCTCTTCCACTTTTACACCTAAGGAAAGGGAGACAGGTATGAAGCCAAACATGAACACCTGAGAGGAAGTGGCAGAGCCGGCATGCTGAAGCTGATTTTTAAAGTCACTGTTACGTTTTCTCTTCAAAATGGGAGAGAATTGGGCATATTTCAATGCTCGAAAGATAGATGCTACTACTTGAGGAGAAAAAGAAATACAAGAGAGAGGCGATAGAAAGCAGAGGGTGAAATCCTGCATATGGGTGCATTAAATGGAGTTGGACCTGAGGTGAGAGACAGAATCCGTGGTGATGGTAGAGGGAGTTTAAGGAATAAGTAGGAAGGTAGTAAAGGTTATAATGGGTGGAGATCGAGAGAGTTCTCAGATGGTCTTTTTTTTAAAATATTCTTTTATTGGTGCATTGTAGTCTCACATCATAATGTAGTTCAGAGTGGTAGGGACATACATGCACACAGCACTCGGTGAACTTCCCTCCAGCTCCCAACCAACTCCCTCCCCTTCCCCATATAAGATATTGAGATTGGCATTGTTAATTTCACATATGTACATAATGTCAATGTAAGTGTTTCCTTTGTGAAGTAGGAGCTGAGGCCACCAGCTGATAGTCAGTTGGAAGATAGCAGAGTTGGAGATTTGATGGAGTAGAAAGGTTGCATGTAGCCAGTGTGAGAGAGGAGAGAGAGCTGGTAGAGAACAGAGAGAGGGCAGCCAGGCTGTGCTCAGAGCCAGGTGGTGAGACCTTGTCTACCATTGCTCCGTCTCCGTGCAGTGGTCTGATTCCCTATGACATGTTCTGCAGACCATGCTGTGAGCTCTTGAATTTATGCAAGGAGGTTGAATTTTTGCCAGGTGGGCAACAGCAAAATGATTGACCAAGGAAAGAAAGACATTGCTAAGAAAACAGTAGAATGTCTGACTCTCATGGGAGTAAAATGGAGACAGGAGAGGGCTGATGAGGAGAAGCCAGAGCAGTCAATATATTGTTTCAATTTCTACTCTTTTCATTGCTAGTGAGCAGTGGATGCTTTTCATATATTTATTGGCCATTCATATTTCTTATTTTTGTATATCGTCTGTGACTGTCTATTTTCATTTCCATAAGGGTGTTTTTAAAACTGATTTGCAAGAAACAGAACAATTTATGCTTTAAGGATATGACATATTTATCAACAGATGTTTTTTAGATATTTTCTTCTCAGTTTTGTGGCTTATATTTTTATTTTCTTTCTATAGATCTACCTGTTCAAAACAACAGCCATTAACTATAAGTGGCTATGAAATATAAATGTAATTTTTATCAATTTAAGTGATTGATTCATGCTTATTCATGCTTAAAATGTATTTTCCATTTCCAAACCTGCTATAAATTTTATTTTAATGAAATTTTATTTAAATGAATTTCATTTGAATTGTTTGAAATAAAATAAAAAATTTAGTCCTGCAGTTTCATTTACTAAATTTCAAGTGCCCAGTGGCTATGTGTGGCTAATGGATACTGTATTATACAGGGTAGCTGTGAAAAATATTGACCATGGGTAAGAGTTATATTAGACAACACTGATACGGAATTTTTTAAAAAATGGAAAATCCAATGTTGCTTCCCTTGCTGACATTTGCCTTTGTATTCATGCTTAGAAAACTAGTTTCCATTTCCAAACATGCTATAAATGTTATTTTTATTTTCTTCTAGTATTTCTACATGTTTTTATTTTAAAAGTTATTTTCATTGCTAATATATTTGGCATATATTTTTTATTGAATGAGCTAAGCTCTTATTTTTCTTCAAATATTTGATCACAAATCCCAATAAAATTTATTGAAATAACATGCAGGAAATATTTCAATATTCAGTTTATTTATTGTACATTTGTTATATTACATTGGTTTGTCTCTGTTAGAAATAATTTCACTTGGTGGATATTTATCAAGGAGATTAATGCAAGAAGACTAAGATATGATTAATTCCCCCATGAAACTCATAGTTTATTAGGGAGGCAAAAGACATAACCGATATTTATAATACTATGTGGGTGTGTTTGTAGGAGGCTGAAGAAATCTGGTGTGATTTTAAAGGTTATTAAAATGGGCTCTGTGTTTTGGAAGTTATGAAGAGATTAGGATTAATGTGGTGTGTATGTGTCTGAATAGGTGGGAGGGAGTAAGAAGAGGAGTGAGGGGAATGAATGGGATAAAGTGTGGTGAAACTAAATTGTGAAATATTTTGTGTGTGATGCTCTAGTTTGTGGGCTGTCTGGAAATTTGTTCTCCAAGAAGATAGGTCTCCCAGTCGTTCAGTTAAGTATCAATTACTGGGCAGGTAGATACAGAAACTGAGAGATGTCTCAGATGGCCACTCTAGTTGCTCTTCAGGTGAGAGCTGAAGCAGAACTGAACTAAGCAGTGGATGGATTAGAGAGATTCTTGGAAGGTAGAACTGATAGGACTTGGTGATAATTACGTTTGGAGGAAATCACTGATTGAGTGATATTCCAACGTCTACTTGTAGACTCAAGCATGCCCCAGGTTCTACCAGAATGCCCCAGACTGTTGACCTGGGGAAGCTGGATATTAGACAACATGCTGTTACCTTGTTACCTCCATTTCCTTGTCAGACTTCTAAATAACTAGATGTAAGAAGCTAGGGAGTAATTGGGATGCAAGAGGGACTATGGATAATGGAGGAGAAACCCCAGTGGAGCAATGGAGAGGGTCTAGGGGAGGGTGGTGGTAGTGGGGAGAGAATTGATGAAGGAAACACTTCCATTGACATTATGTACATACGTGAGAATACCAATGCCAATCTCAATATCATGCATGGAGTAGGAGAGAGAGTGGGGAGGGCCCGGGGGAAGCTCACCAAGTGCTGTGTGCATGTATGTCACTCTGAACTATGTTATGATGTCAGACTACAATACACAAATAGAAGTATGTAAAAATAAATAACTAGATGTAACTTTCTTAGGTTTGAGTAAACTTGACATTTAGCTTAAAAGAGTATTTTGTATTTTTTGTGTAATATGAAAGATGTAATGTTTCAAACTGCATTTACTGTTCATCAATTTTCCTTTATTCTGCATGATGCTACATATAGAACAGCTTCCTATTCTTTAGTTAGCTACATATATGAAGATCTTTCATTCTATACATACAATATTCAGATGTGTCAGTGGAAATTTATCTATAGTTACCTGCTTAGCAGTCAAATTAATGCAACAATTCATGTTATATTATTAATCTCTGCATTACTTCTTTTGTATGAACAATGTGGAAATGTACTGGGGCTTGAACCCAGGGGCATTCTGCCTCTGACCTACACCCTCAACCCTATTTTATTTATTTTTTAATCTTGAAACAGGGTCTCACTTAGTTGTGGAGGGCCTTGCAAAATTGCTGAGGCCAGCTGTGAACCTGTGATCCTCCTGTCTCAGCCTCCCAAGTATTAGGATTGCAGGTGCACACCACTGTATCCAGCTAATAAAAGAGTATCTTAATACTGGAGAAACATTTACTTATGTGGGTTTATCACAGATGAATTCTGGTAAGTAATGTTGTGGAAATATGGCCATCATACGTTAAGGATAAAAAGGATCCTACAGCACAGTCCATCGATAATGTCCTGTTTTTTGTTAATATGGATGTTGGTTTCTGGAAACAGATGCAAAACATTCTTGTTTGTGATTGTCGCCAGGTAGCGTTATAAGAGCTTCAACTTTCTCTGTGTTTTTTTGGAAATAATTTACAATGCATATATTATTAGGGGAAATAAAATATTTTAAGTAAAAATTGCTGTGGTTACAACTTTTATAATTATTAAGTGTACAACCCAGTATTTTCCCTTTGGCAGAACTTATTTGAGGCAGACTGAATCAGGCAAGAAGAATGGAATTATTATAGTTGGGAGATTTGACATTTGATATTTTCCCTTAGCACTAAGGTCTAAAAGTTAGTTTAATGGCAGTAAGTAAGAAGAGATGATCTTTGTGTCCTTCAATTATATCTTCTGTTTTTTCGTTTTAGAGAAGTATTTAACAGAACAATTGATGTTATTCATTTAAAGAACATAATCAAGCCCTAAGTCAATCCACAGGAAATTAAATTTAGATTTCACTGGTTTTAGAACATGCTTCCACTAATGACTTCAAGTTACATTTCCTGAGATTTGTGGAAGACAAATATCTCATATTGAAGCCAATTTTATTATTTGACAGGTGAAAATGAGACATTTCTGTTAATATTACATTTGACTAATATATTTTCTATTAAGAAATAAGGATGTAACACTTTTCTTAGAAGATTCTTTTCCCTTTACCATCTTTATCTTTTTTGGTTGGGAAAAAATCTCCTAAGAATGTTTAATTTTATTTGGTTGTTGATATTCCACAGAAAGAGTTAAAGACTATGAAATTTTAGACTTTTGTGTAATAGCTCACTAGTTGAATTACTTTTAACTCTAAGTGTCATTTTCCCATAAAACTTAGGAAAATTTTGGTTTGCACCGGGTATGGTGGCAAACGCCTATAACCTCAGTTACTTGGGAAGCCAAGGCAGGAGAACTGCAAATTCCAGGCCAGCCCAGCAGTTTAACCTGACCCTATCTCAAAATAAAACTTTAAAACATCTGGGAATGTAGCTCAGTGGTAGAGTGTTTGTCTACTTGTGTAGCATGTGTGAGACCCTGGGTTCAATCCCCAGTATGTCAAAAAGAAAACAAGAATTGGCTTGCTATAGAACTTATTATAGTTTGTGAAAATAAAGGGTGTCAAGAGGAAATAAAAGAAAAAGAACATCTAATGATAAACTGCTTAGAATAAATCTAAGATATTTTCTCTTTACCCTTTTAAAAGGACAGTTTACTCACCTTGGTAAAATTAGATCTTTTTCATTGAGGTGAGTTATTGACTCATAAAAACAGGAACGCTCCAACGACCTCCCCTTTATCCACTCCCCTCAAATGTCTGCTTCTGAAAATCAATTGCTCAAAACTGATGATGGGAAAAGTGGTCAGGATGTGTTTAGAGGATGATAAACGATGGCGAAGGACTTTTCGTAAATATGCAACCTACAGGATATTTTCTAAATTTACTGGTAACTGTGCATCGATAATCCTCAGTAAATAAACTGTACCTCACAAACGAATCAGACAAGCAAAAAGCTCATCATCCCTCAGGTAAATTATTTCCGAGGGAACTGGCAAATATTTTGAAAACATTTGGAAGGATATTTATGGCATTAAGTAAAGCCTCATGCATATTCTCCATGGTATCATTTTACTGTAATTCTATCTACTGTACTAAAATGCACTTAATAGTGAATATTATACAGCACACTCCAAGTTATTTGTAATTAAAATAACAAAAAATTATAAAGAAAACTCTTAAAAGTATGTGAAGCTAGATATTTATGGAGATAAAAGTCAGTTCTAATCCAAATTTTTCTTCTTATCAAAAATATAGAAGTAATTCAATTAGTAACCATTCAGTTTTAGGAAGACCATTTCAAAGAAAAGTAAAAATGAAAAAAGGAGCCATAAATCTGTGGAAACAATTGAAGTGTGTATAAATCAATGCTGAACCCTTTTTTTTTTACCATGTATTAGATTCATAGCACAAGTAATTGGGTGGATAATATTGAGGAATTTTTAAGGAGTGATAATGGTATTCTGGTTACACTTTATAGAACAGTTCTTATTTTCTAAACTACCATAGATGAAGTTTCTTAACATCACTGTGGGCCATGTGAGGTAGCAAGTAACAAGGTACAATTACCATCCAGATTGTAGAACATAGAAGCTATGAGAAATCATCATCATCATCATCGTCATCATCATCGTCATCATCTTCATCATCACTGCTCATGGTCACCTATGTGCCAGTCAGTTAAGTATGATCCACATTTTATCACATTTAATAATTATATCACATCTATTTAATTAACATGATTACCCTCGTTTCTCAGAAAAGAAAGCTGAGGATTAGAGATATTAATCTTTCCAAGATTAGACATACATTGAATGGCAGAACTAGTAATTATTAGTTCTCTTGCCTTTTGGTAGAGTTTAGTGTGCTGGGTTCCCTGTGGCCAACCAGTGTACAAATGTGTGAAAATAAATGCAAACCACCCAGGAAAAGCAAAGTATTTATTCAGGGCTTGTTATAGCTCCAGCCACTACCATGTGTATTTGTCAAAGACTCAAAGACAGAAAAGTGGTAGAAAATATTTGGCTGACAAAAAAAAAGAAGGAAAATAGAAAGAAAAGACTGTAGGTATGCTCTAATTGGACATTACTGGCATGAAGAAGCTGAAGGTAGGATAACTGATTGTGGGGCATCTTATGTGATTGGTTTGGGGAGCATATTTGACTTTCTCTGATTGGTCCTGGGTTGGGAGTGGGAACAAAAATAGGGAAGCTCTCTGGAGCTTGATACAAATTGTGAGTCAGAATTCTACTATCATATATAGTGTGGCCTTTGTCCTTTTGCATTCAATCTCTCAGTCTCTCATTTGTGAGAGGTTAACCAAATCATAGAAGGCTAGAGGTCCAAACCTTCACCTTTCAGAGGTTGTTCTGTTGTTGCAGTATCTTTATATCTCATGAGCTTGGCCTTTTTATTATTGTATTATCATGGCTACCACATGGTAAGAGAATGGCTGCATGGAAGCCCTCAAGACTCTATATGGAATGAGTCACACCAGTATCACAACCATGATGACAGAAACACGAACAATTAAAAGTCCCTATAAGATGCTTTGTGACCAGGAACCTCAACCAGGATCCAGAAGTGGCCAACTTGGGCCATGAGAAAATTTCTGCAGAGCATGAAGATCACAGTAGGGATTCAAGTAGCTTTATCTTAAGGTCGAGTGTAACATGTTCTGCCTTGATTGCTTCATGGATCCATGTAGAGCAAGCAGTGCTAGCAATGGCATTGATGGCACCAGTTCTAGCCAACAAGAAATCTAGAGCAATTAGATTGTTCATCACTACTGCCAATCAATTGAGACTAATGTGTATCCATCTAGACCAGATATTGTTAATAACTTCTATTAGAGTTAATGGTAAATTTCTTACAGTTCTTTCTATATTTATGATTCCTACTATTGGGAACACTGTTCTGATTATTCACATAAACAATGAGTCAGTAGTTCTCCCAGGTAGACTATCTGAATAATCAAGGGCTGCCTCATTTTGGAACTTGTGTTTGAGTCAGAATTTCCAGCCTTGGTGATTTATAGAGTCAAGGTCTTTTTTGTGCAGAAAAGTCTTGGAATACTACTCCTAAAGTATGCAAGGCATTAGTTGGAGGCAAACAGGCCTCAACATCACCATCACAAAGGGAGTAGTATCTAGTAAGGGCATATGTTAGCTTTTCATCCCAGTGATAGATATCTGAGAAAAACAGCTTAAAGGATGAGATTTATTTTGGCTCATGGTTTCAGAGGTTCAGTCCATGGTCAATTGGCTACATTGTTTTGGACCTGAGATGAGAAGGATCACCATGGCAGAAGAATGTGGTGGAAGAAATCTGCTTGCCCCATGGCAGTCAGGAAGCAGAGATAGATGATAGATAGATAGGTAGATAGATAGATAGATAGACAGATAGATAGATATAGATAGATATAGATAGATAGCAGGAAGAAGGGGCCAGGGACAATATATACACTTTCAGGTCATGCCTCAAGTGATCTACTTCTTCCAACTATGCCCCACCTCCTACAGTTCCTGCTACCTCCTAGTAATGCCATCAAATTATTGATCCATCAGTGGATTAATACACTGGTGAAATCAGAGCCCTCATGATCCAAATGGTAATAATTGGTTCTTTTTCTGGATTAGAGGAACAATAAAAAAGTCTCAGGTTGATTTGTTTAAGGTCACCTGTCCATGAGGTACAAGTAGAAATACCAGCAAATATAATTCTCTGTTGTGTCATCTGATGAGATCAGGCTCTGGGGTTTTTATTGGAGGATCTGATTATGGATGACATATAGGGAAGTCTATAAGATTAAGGGCAGTGGATACTGTTTGGGGGAATCTGAGAATGACTGTTTTGACTCAACAGTTATAATAAAGAAAGAGAAAAAATGAGTTGATAGTAAACATATGTCTGTAGAAAAAAGAGGAGAATTGTTATAAGCAAGAACACAAAACAAACAAACAAAACCCAAGCAGGAATCAGACGAGGGTTTTGGTCAGAGGAACTGGGCAGACACTGTTTACTATCTGAGGCTGTCTTCTTTTTCTGAAGCTTTTGGGTATCCATCTGATTGTGAAGGCTGGCTATTTCTATGGTATCTCTTTGAATCCTCAGTTTAAGACCCTCTGTGGAAGTAGCCTTCTAGTCTTATGGAATACTAAATTGCTTCTTTAGTAGTGAGATGCAGACCAAAGGATTGACTTTTCAGAGTTTCACTCTTATATTTGTTGTTCAAAGTACCTGATAAGGTCCCTTCCAATGAGGTTCCAGAATATATATATATATATATATATATATATATTTCTAATTTTTGTTCCAATAGTTTTAATATCCCAGTTGAAAATCATAAAGAGGCTGCTTAGGAAGATGCTATAAACATGTTAAAAAGTCAGTCTTGTTGGTGATGAGACTGGGTTCACTACGTGAGTCCCTTGTGATATTTTATCATATTTTTGTGCAACAGGGCAACATCTAGTATTGGAGGGAAGGTCCTAAGTGAATGGGCCTTCCAGCTCTCATAGAGAGGTAACTGATATGTCGCTGATGGAGTGGGGCATATGGCCATAAGGGCTAGTGGAATTAACATTGGCCTTCCAAAGAAGACTCATGGGCTTCTGAACATTTTGTTAGCTTTAATTCAAGGATGCCATTAGTTGTTTCAGACTTTCTGTAAGATGATGGGTGGTCACTTCTAGGTATATATACAAAGGAAATGAAATAAGTATGTTGAAGAGACAGCTGCACTCCCACCTGTATTGCAGCACCGTTTGCAATAGCCAAGAAACGGAAACAACCTAAGTGTCTGTTGACTGAGGAATGGATACAGAGAATGTGGTACACATACACAGTGCAATACTATTCTGCCTTGTAACAAAGGAAATCCTGTCATTTGGGACAGCATGGGTGGAACTAGAAATCATTATGTTAAATGAAATAAGCCAGGCACAGAAAGACAAGTACTGCATGGCCTCACTCATATGTGGGATCTGAAAACATTGATCTTAGAGAATTCCAGAGTGGAATGGTGGTTATCTGAGGACAGGAAGAATAGGAGAGAGGGAGGGAGAAATGTTGATCAGTGGGTACTGAGTTCCAGTTAGAAAGGAGCAAGAAGTTCTGTTATGCTCTTGCACAGTGGGATGACCATAGAAAACAATAATGTGTGATACATTTAAAAAAGCTAGAAGAAAGGACTTAAAAAGTTTTCGACCTAAAGAATTGATAAATGTTTGAGGAAGCAGATATGTGTAACCTGATTTATACATTACAATTACCCCCATTAATATGTATAATTTTTATGTTTCTATGCAACAGTTAAAACTAAAAAAATAATAATTAAGGTTTCAGGTGGTAAGGGCAGCATAGTCTTTGAGCAAAGGATAATGCCTCACAAATATCTTTTATACTATTTATCATAAAACATGGGCTTTAGTGACTTGTTATAAAAGTTGGTATGCCTGTTAGCAGCACGTAATCAGGAGGGATTTTAGTGACTGTGACAGTGATAGCTTTTCAGTAAGGGAATGTTTCAAACCATCCTGAAAATAGACATAACCACAACTAAAATACTTTAAGAGCTCATGGAGAATAGAAGCTGGATAAAATCCATCTAAAGGTTATTAAAATGGAGGTTCCTGGCCATGTCCCACCTTTAAAATTTTTCCAGGATTATGTCATTGATTATGTCATTTCAGATCAGATGGCACATGATCTGAAAATAGCCTCAGTTATCTATAAATCTCTCCCACCAATGTCGATTTAAGATTGTAATCAATCTGTCCATATATCATGATGAGTAGCTTCATAGAGAAATTTAGCTAATAGCTGGGTAAAAATTATTTTGTGCCTTCAAGTACCCTTATTTGGAGCACCTGAGACTATCTGAGAGGACTGGGCCAGCCAACTTTTTTCCATTCTTCTTTTTCAGGGACTTAACAGTGGCATTTCATAATGGCCTTTTTTAATCCCTTCAAGGGATTTACCCTTTTAGGGTTTAATTAAGTTCATAACCTTGGTGAAGGCTGCTTATTTAGCAGAATTACCTTCTATAGCATTTCCTATAGTTCCCATATCATCTCTTTTTGCTTGGAGTAGACCTCAGTCTTTATGATAGCCAGCTTTCTAGGAGACCTTGAGGAGTTTGTTAACTTATTGTCCATTTTAATGGACATTTCAGAAGAGGTGAGAAATTCCTTTGGTTGCAAAGCATTCCTAAGTCACTTACTACTCCAAAAGAAGTCTGCTCTTTGTGTGTACATAGAGCCATTGGTCTTTGGTTAAATGACAATCTCTAATAATAAATTCTGCCACCTGAACTGGTACTACCTCAGCTAGGAGACTACATCCTAAGGAGAGCTTTAATTAGTAACGACATTTTTTTCCTCGATAAGCTTCACTTTCTTTCTTGAGATATGATCTATTAGCAAGTAATATTAGCTCAGGGTTTGCAATGGAAGTCTCCAATAAGTCTGAGTGAGATACAGAAGGCTCCCTAACTTAGGCAAGATAATTGTAAAGTTTCCCTTCTGGTAGGAGTAGGAGAGTGGCAGGATTTAGGGGGCTGCAATGGTGAATAGTAATGTGAGAAGGAGAAAGTAACAGACTCATAAGATTCTCACATTCATAAAGGTATGTTGCAAAAGTTCCACACTCAGTTGGACCTAGAAATCCTCTTAGTTGTCATCTTGTCAGGGGGATATGATAAATTAGGATAATTTGTATATGTGTATATGTGTGTGGGGTTCTACCTATGAGCAACAACCCCATTCCTTTAATTTGTTATTTTGAAGCAGGGTCTCACTAAGTTGCTGAGGTTCAATTGAACTTGGTATCCTCCCATCTCAGCCTTCCAAGTACTGGGATTATAGATGTGCGACACTCTGCTGGGCTAGGATAACCTTTAATCTAAGAGGAGAGAGTATCTCCCCTCCCACCCACAGGTCATACTCTAAATAATGGACTTTGCTTTGGCAAAATTGTAATTTATCTTTAGAAGCATTATGCTTCCCCTTCCACCAGGGTTGGGAGCAAGTGGATGGAATCATGTTTAAAGGTTCACTGATCTCTGAAAAAAGTAGGAGGTCATCTACATACTGTACCAGAACCGAATCAGAAGGAATATTAATACCTTTTAGGCCTTATTTGAGCATCTCAGAAAAATAAGGGCGAGGGTTTTAGTGAAATCCTAAGGCATGATTGTCCAGGTATATTATTTTCTTTCCCAGGTGAAGGTGTAAAGGTGTTGACTTTACTCCTGTAGAGACACACTGAAAAAGGCAGAGCTGAGATCCTCCACAGTATAGTGAATAGCTTCATTTGGAATCAAGAGTGTGGTATTCGGGTTAGGTACTGTGGGGAAGTGAAGGATAATAATTTTGTTGATGGCCCCGAAGTCTTGAAAAAAATCAACATCCTCACTTGTTTGGTGTTTTCACTAGAAGGATGTGAATATGACAAAGAAGACAGTGCAGAGTGTGAGAGGGCTTTCATCACAGGGTTGAGTCCTACTTCTGTTTCTGGTTTCAAGGGATATTGGGGAAGTTTGGATAAGTGTTTGGTAGAATCTGTCTGAACTTATTATAAGTTCTTTTCCAGTTGCTTTTCCTATGTCAGCGGAAATATTACTCCACAGAATGTCAGGAACAATGTTCCAAAGTCCACATCTTACTCTCCAGACACTATGAATATATTATGATGTATAGCAAGGGGAATTGTTTGCAAGTAGACTTAAGGTTGCCAGTCAGCTGACCTGAAGAGAAGGAGATTATCCAAGAATATCCAGGTGGTCTCTGTGTAATCACAGAGTTCTTTAAGAGTAGAGGAAGAAGGGTTGGGCTCGGTGGTGCCCAGCTATAATCCCAGCACTTAGGAGGCTGATGCGGGGTGATCGCAGGTTCAAGGTCAGCCACAGAAACTTAGCAAGACCTTCAGCAACTTAGCAAGACCCTGTTTCAAAATAAAAAATAAAAAGGGATGTTAGTATAGCTCAAAGGTAGAATGCAGCTGGGTTCAATCCCCAGTGCAAAAAATATATATATAGGAAGAAGGTAAGAGCTAGAGATTTCAAGATATTCCACTGCTCATTTTTATGATAGAAGAAGAGGCCATGAGTGGATGAATTTAAATTGCCTCTAAAGGCCGAAAAATGGAGGCAATGGATTCCCTCTTCTATTCTGTAGAAGGAATGCTACTCTGCTGATACCTTGATTTAAGCCTAGTAAGACCCATTTTGCACTTACTACCTCTAGAACTATAAAATAATAGATAGGTATAATTTTCAGCTTCTGTATTTGTGGGAATTTGTTTCAGCATCAATTGGAAATGAATCCATGTGCCCGGATCCCTTTCTGGGGTGTGCATGAGATGTAATGGAGGAGTAAAGGTATAGAGCAGGTATAGACCCAACTGTGAACAGAGTTCTCTGGAACCTCAAGAAATGCCCCCTCTGCTTTGCACTTAATATTACAATTTCATTTGAAAAGTAAGTCTCTTCCTATTAACTTCGCAGGGTATATCATAGAGCAGGGAGGTTTCCTATTTAAGGGTCCAAGAATTACAGCTTAATTTAAGGAAAAATCTCTGCATTATTTGAAAGTCCTACCACCTGTGTGGTATATTGACTGAAGAAGAGTCTGAGCAAAGATGGCAGAGGAGAGTAGCAAAGATGGAGAGGGGAGAGCTCCTGCACCTGCCTGGAGGTTAAGCCACCCATATTACAGTGAATTCATCTTGATTGTTGAAGGCAGGATATTGGGTGCTTTTTCTTCCTGAGTATCCTCACCAGTCTGAACTGAGGGAGTTTTCTTGGACTTGGTATTTCTTTTGTAAGATATGACAATCTTTTTTTCCAGTGTATCTCCTGTTACTATATTCAAATGTCCTTGTCTGTCGAAGATCCGTCAGAAAGTGGACAACAAGCTGTCTGATCTGTAGGACGATGTGTTTATTTGGGATGTGTCTTGCTTTTGTTCTAAAGCCCTTCCAAAGTATTCTGCAGGATGCTGTAATTCAGGTAAAGGGGTTACTTCCCATTCTCTAAATTGAGTCTCCAATTTCAGGTGTAACTTCATTGACCAAATTAGATGGAAGGGTTGATGCTATATCAGCACCTTCTTTAACTCCCAAATGTTGCCAAAAGGAATTTTCTAGTCTCTCCTGAAAATGTCCTGCAGTTTCATCTTTTCCCTGTTTGCATGATTGAATTCTGGCCCAATCAATTTTTATTAGAATTTTTTCAGGTATAAGACTACTCTTTTAGTCCTTTTTCAACCTGCAGATTTATTGTGAAAAGAGGAATTTTATAGGTCCCTTTGTGGGTAGGTCCAATCAGCATTTGCCAACTAGAATTTAGCATATGAGGTTCCAACCAACATGCGTCTAAGTTAATATAGATGAAGTACTCACTCAAAATAACTCTAATTTTTTTTCTGAGTATCTGCTGGTCCTTTCTGGGTTGAAGGAAATATTTAATTATGACTTGTAATTCAGTTCAGACCTGAGGTTTAAATTCTAGGGTTGCCCCAATACCTAAATCTGGGGAAAATGAGTGCTTAGAGGCAATTGACATTTTAAGGTTTTAGAAGAATGATTTAGAAAAGGTCTAGACAAGGGGCAAGAGAAAGGAGGAGATGACAGAGGGGAGGAAGGGGGATATAGTATTGAAGGGACAGAGCAAAATCCAGTTTTAGGAGGCAACTAGAGGATGAGGAAGGGGAGAATTTACTAGGGAAATGAGTTTTGCTTGTTGTTGCTTGAGTTTGTCAAATTGTTCATTAGCTTTGGCCAAAGGATCTTTTAGTGAAGCGATTCTTAATGAGAATTTCATTTGAAGTCCTCTGATAGAAAAATTCTGCCCACTGGGCCTGGGAAATCTTTTTCCCTATTTTTTTTCTGTGGTGCCTTTCAAATGAATAATTTTGCTCAAGTGAAATCTTCCTCAGAGTGACCTTTGAAGACTCAAATCTTCTTTGGTGAGCTTTATGCCATTTAGAAAGATAGGCTCAAGAATTAGCATTGTAGTGAGTGTGCCCAGAAGAATCAGAAGTTTTTCTTGGAGGACAAGACTTAGACTTAACTCCTAAGATCTGATGGTGTTTAGTCAACAATGATCCTTGGCTGAGTGCAGTGGGGCATGCTTGTAATACCAGCTACTTGGATGGCTGAGACAGGAGGATCATGAGTCCGAGGCCTGCCTCGTAGTGAGACCTTGTCTCAAAATAAAAAATAAAATGAGCTGGGGTACAGCACCCCTGGGTCCAATCTTCAGTGCCACCACCACCAAAAAAAAAAAAGTGATAGTTGTATAGATACTTCATGTCTCAGGTCCCCATATAGTCAGCTTCCTATAAATACAGAACTGACAATATGTATCCCCTGGTAGGCAGAAAAACAGAAAGAACACTCTAGATCAAAGCCAAACTCTCATGAGAAAATAAAATACAAAAAACAAAACAAAACAAAACAAAACTGAAATGGAAGAAAAAACTCATCCAGTTTTATTGGTGGCCCATAGCAAAGTTTGTACAAATGAAAGCTGGTTGTATTATAGGGCCCATGCCTGTGTTCTACCCTGTGATTCTCCTTCTTATGATAAACAACACTTTTAGACAGCATACCACAAACAGAAGCACAAAAGAAAGCAAAGGGATGAATAGGAATGGCCAGCCAAGGATGTCAAACAAACAGGAAGCCATAGCAAGACTAACACAACAAAGTGGCAACAGATAGCCCAAGGACTCAATGAGAAGAGAGCAGAGTTCAGACCTCGGGCTGACTTAACACCTTTGTGTGGACTTGATAAGCCACGAGCAGCAAGGCGCAAGGGGTACCAATGGGTACTGCGCCTGATCGGCACCTCCTGGCAGCAGTAATGGTCATGCAGACCTTATCTCAGTGGAACTCTAGAAATGCAATGGTAATAACACAGACTACTCAAATGAGAACAAGCAGAGGTACTTGTTTGGAGCTTGTTCTAGCAAGGAATCAGCCACCATCACTTGAAATTTTCAGAGACTCAAAGACGGGGGAGAATGGGAAGACTTTATTATAGATAGATAGATAGATAGATAGATAGATAGATAGATAGATCCAGATATGCTCTGATTGGACATTGTTGACATGGAGAATTTGAAGGCTGACAAACTAGAGGTGGGCATCCTCTGTGATTGGTTTGGGAAACATATTTGGCTTTCTCTGATTGGTCCAGAGTTGGAAGCAGAACAGGGACAAAAAAAAAAAAAAATGGAAGCTGGCAGCCACTGATTGGTCAAGTCCTGACCTTTCTGGGCTGATGCTTGCAGAAGTACTGGTTTGGCTTTCTGGGCTGATTACTGAGGGGACCGTGGGCCAGAACTCTATTGCCGTTTATGGTCTGGCCATTGTTTGTAAGCTCAGGCTCTCAGATGGAAGCCAGTATCAGAATAGGTTAGTGTTTAAAGGCAGGTAGTGAGGGGGGCACAACCTGGGCGAGAAGCCCCCTGCCCTGCCATTTATTTATCTATTAGATGGTGGGGGGGGAGTCAGGGCTCCTGGTGGAATAATTTCTAGCAGAGCAGGATAGATCTGGTTAGGATTCTAAGAGACCTACAGATTATTAGCCAGCTTCAGCATAGATAGGGTAGAGCTTGGAAAATGGGAACTGGATTCAATTTCATTTCATCTCCTTGTTTTAAACATAGAGAGGCAATTTACCTAACAGCCGAGTTGCCCTACTGTAGCCCTAAAGAAAGCGTCACTGTTTCTCTAGTTACACTGTAATGTTTTAGGCTTATATTATAAAAGAGAACAGCTCTTGGGCAATGAGGATAAAAATACAAGTGTCTTTGTTGAATGGACTTTGAAGTGGGATTGTAACTAGGTTCCCTTTAAGCTGTGACTATGAGATAAAAGCAGGGGCAGGGAGAAGGAGAGAGGTGAAGGGAGAGGAAGGTACAGGATCACAACCTTGGTTTTTCATGTAGAATGCTCTGAGGTCAGTAGGTTAATGGCATAATGTTTACTTCAAACGGCTGACTCATCCATCCAGTCATGACAGGAGAATAAACTAAGGACAGAGACAGTGGAATGGAATAGAGCGGAGGGGATTGGGAGAACATAAAATGATTGTGCACAGTCATTTTAGTGAGTCTTGCTTATGTTTGGAGTTTCCTTGGAAAGATAACAAAGTAAGAGATTTCCTTAAAATAAGTATGGAAGAAGGCAGCAAAAAACAAACAAAAAACTCCTAACCTTTCAGACAGCCCCAGAAAAAGCCATGGTGTTAGCTACTCCTATTTTTTTTAATCTGATCATTTAAATACAGGAAAAGGTGCCTATTCAAGGGCATATTATAAGAAATGATAATAGAGAACACTAAGGAGTGCTTACTCTGTAACAGGCACAGTGCATTGTACTTAGTACATTAAGCATGTATTCTCATTGAATCCTATGAGCCAGGTAGGCTGTTCACATTATTTTACAGATGAGGACACTTAGGTTCAACAAGATTAAATAATCCGTTCAAGTAAATGGTGAACAATTTAAGCTCATGACTCTTGACACCAGGACCAAGAGTTCTTGACCACTGTGGTCAGCACCTTCACTTAGAGATAATTAAGGACATCAATTTACTCTGTCGTGAGGGTCACATGACAATGCTTAAGTTTCACAATAACTAGAATATGCAGGACTGGAAGAAAGGCAACTAAGGCCATTTATAAGGATGTAAACAAGTATAAACTCTTATTATAAAATTTATAAAATAAATTGCTAATAAGATATTAGCTAATCATGAGACTCTCAATGTCTAGATTTTTCATCTCTGAATTGTGTTTGAAAATGGAAACTCATTTCCTATAACCTTTCCCTAATAATTATATGTGTTTATTAGAGGTGCCTCATTTACAACAAGTTCTAGAATTTTCATAAATAGTTTTTATATTTAGAAAGAATTAAGCTAGGCATTGTAGAGAGAACATCTATGGGGCTACCCACAGTCTATGCCTAGAGACTCAGTCCTGTGACCTTACTCAGTGGGCCAGTGTCGCCATCTGCTGGTAAGTTCTCTGAACTGCAGACACAGGGTTCCAGGGTCCTTACTATTCAAGGGTGTGCGCCTTTGAGATGCAATCTTAAAGACAAAGGAAACATGACACTCTAAACATTTACAACGAAAGCCAAATTTTTCTTGAGCCTCATGGGCACCCAGAATACTACCAATTTGTTCAGAGAGGATTTTCTTTGAATCTACCCTTTGGAAGCCTATCTTGTTGACTTGCTTCTGAAATATGCTTGGATCTCTCTTTCAAGGTCAGTAAATCCTGCTAAGAACTACCTGAAAATTCGTGGCTGTTCTGCAGGTTGATGGTTTGTTAGTTAATTCACATGATGCTGGGATTATGCAAATGAACACCCTTCTTCCTGGAAGCAGGTAGCCATGGTCTCCAGTGTCTTCTCTGCACATATTTATCTTCGCAATGTTCAAATGATGGAGGCTTTCATTTTGCAACTTAAAATTGTAATTTTGTGATTTTAATCCATTTTTTATCCAGCATTCTGGTGATGCTGTTATTTATGCTGCAGCTCTCAGGGAAAATAAGCATCGTTAGGGTAGGTATACTGAAGAGGTATTCTGGTGAGCCAAACAAAAAGGCTGGCCAGAAAAATCCCACGTGTGAGGCTCACTCTAAAGTTCTTCTAGCTTATTTCATTTAATGTAATGTCCTCTAGGCTCATCCATGTTGTCACAAATGACAGGATTTTATTCCTTTTTTTGTGGCTGAATAGCTTTCCATTGTGTATGCATACCATATTTTGTTTATCCATTCTTTCATTGATAGACACTTAGGTTAGCAAAATAATCCAGGCACAGAAAAATATTGTATGATTTTACTCGTATGAGGAATCTAAAACAGTTGCACTTATAGAAGCAGAGAGTGGACTGGTGGTGACTAGAGGATCAGGGAATGGGGAGAAGTTGGTCAAAACATGCAAAGTTTCAGTTAGGAGAAATAAATTCAATAGACTTATTGTACATCATGACTATAGCTAGTAACACTATACTTTATACTTTAACATTGCCCACTGGTTAGATTTTAAGTGTTCTAACCTAAAAAACAGTGTGTGAAGCAAAGTATATTAGTTATCTTGGTTTGTCCATTCTATAAGGTATACATATGTCAGAACATAATGCTGTACAGCATAAATATATACAGTATTTATTTGTATTTTAGAAAGTTCTTCTACACAACAGGAGAAACATAGAGCTGCCATTGTCCTTCAAAATCTTGTATAATTAATAGATTGACACACATTGCTGATATTAGCTCAATAAAGCATTTGGGAACTCTCACTTGCTAGTAGCCCAGCATAACCATGCTGGTGTTTAACTGTGTATTTCCTTGAATAGTTGAGAAAGGGCACCGAGCAGTAGCATCCTACTCAGAGGAGTCAGCATTACTGCAGCTCAACTTTCTTCCTGGTGTAACTAGTCACTGTGAAAGAATGGGCCCTCTGTTTAGCTATTTTCTAAGAGAGGAATCCCCTTAAGAATATTTCATATACCGTCTCTCCCTTTCCTTCCTTCCCTCCAAAAATATTTACTTATTATTAATTATAATCAGCATGTATTATAATATAGAATATTATATGATACAGACAAAAAGTTAATTAGTAAATTATTAAACACTACCTGGATGGTCATACTGAGTGTTGTAGTGTATTATGCAAATAGATGGATGTCATCATTTTCATTTTTTTTCCACAAAAGAAATAAGAAAAACAATCATATATTAATTTTTCCTAATACAGCAATATATCACAAACAACCTTTAAGTCAATAATTACAGATGTAGATCATGAATTTTCATGCCCACAAATGTATTCTGTTTTACATATGTCCACTATTATTGGTTGCTTTAATAAACAACAATTTTTTTACATCTAATTAAGATATATTTGGGGCTAGGCATGGTGGCCCATGCCTGTAATCCCTGTACAGGAGATCACAGGTTCAAAGCCAGCCTCAGCAACTTAGTGAGACCCTGTTTCAAAAAATAAAAATAGGGCTGGGGGTATAGCTTAGAGATAGAATACCCATAAGCTCAATCCCTAGTACCACACATACACACACAGAAGATATATTTCTGAAAGTGGTATTGCTAGGTAAAGTATATACACATTTTTAATGTTTTCCTTAAATGTTATTGAGAAAATATGAGTCCACTTATATGCTACCACTCTCAGTAAATGGGCTGTTAATAGGTGAAAAATACAGGGTTATGTGTTATGTGTTATGGCTTTGATTCGTATTTGTTTGACACAAATTAGGCTGAGCCCTTTTCAATATGTATATTGGTTGATTGTTTCTTATTTTCTCACCCCTTTATAACCTTTGGCCTAAAAATCTTTTAAATTGATCTCAAATGCATTTTTTTAACTTTATCAGTCAACTTTGTCCATATATAATATTATGTCGTTTGTTCTCAAATGCATTTCTTTTTAACTTTATCAGTCAGCTTTGTCCATATGTAATATTATGTCTTTTGCTCATCATATTACAAAATTTCACCCTAAATACTTGCCTTTTAATATTATGAATGACATATAACTTATTCTGCATTTCACAAGCTTTATATTTTTATTTAGTTAAATATATCATCCATTCTCTTTAAGGTTTCTGACTTTAGTACCATGTTTTAAAAGTTCTCAAAGCCGGGCGTGGTGGTGCACGCTTGTAATCCCAGTACTTGGGAGGCTGAGACCAGAGGATCCAGGTTCGCGGCCAGCCTCAGCTACTTAGTGAGGCCCTCCGCAACTTTGTGAGACCCGGTTTCAAAATAAAGTATAAAAAATAGTGCTGGGGGTGGTGTACCTTGGAGGTAAAACGCCCCTGGGTTCAATCCCCGGTACTGCAAAAAAAAAAAATAAATAAATAAATAAAAGTTCTGAAGTCAGGGTAGTATTAGTACTCTGTTTTCTTTTAAGTACTTTATTTTTTAAAATTTAGGCCAGGCGTGGTGGCGCACGCTTGTAATCCCAGTACTTTGGGAGGCAGAGACTGGAGGATCCGGGTTCGCGGCCAGCCTCAGCGCTCGCTCACTCTCTCTCTCTCTCTCTCTCTCTCCTTAAGTGAGGCCCTCCGCAACTTTGTGAAACCCGGTTTCAAAATAAAAGTATAAAAAATAGGGCCGGGGGTGTAGCGCGGAGGTAGAACGCCCCTGCGTTCAATCCCCAGTACCACACACACACACACAAAAAGCTGGGCGTGGTGGCGCATGCTTGTAATCCCAGTACTTTGGGAGGTGGAGACCGGATGATCCGGGTTCGCGGCCAGCCTCAACTCTCTCGCTGTCTCTCCCTGTCTCTCTCTTCTCTCTCTCTCTCTCTCTCTCTCTCTCTCTCTCTCTCCTTTTAGTGAGGCCCTCCGCAACTTCATGAGACCCGGTTTCAAAATAAAGTATAAAAAATAGGACCAGGGGTGTAGCGCGGAGGTAGAACGCCCCTGTGTTCAATCCCCAGTACTGCAAAAAAAAAAAAAAAAATTGTTCTGTCATCTAGAATTTAACTCGGTACATTAGTGAAAAGAATTTACACTTTTTCTCCCCAAACCTTTCACTGGACCACCACATAAAAGATCACAGGGAGTTAGGTATTCTGTGAAACCTCATGCCCTCTCAGGATTGACTGCACTCAGTGGTGGAATTGGGATGCTGTGAGCTGCAAGCTCAGAAGCTGGTCAAAGATACAGATCAGCACATAGCGAGAGAGACAGAGCATTGACTCCCTATTTAGTGTTCCACATTTCTCTGTCATTAAATATAAGAAGAATTACTATTGATGAACTGGAGCATGGCTGCATTACACTTATAAATATTTAAATGAGAAAAACAGTGGCAAAAATCTACTGAAGGGAGTGCTTTCATACCAGGAGAGTGAGGAGCAAGCCTGACTGGCGTGCAGATGAGGGACTTCGAAAGGGAGCCCAGGCTGCATTAGAAAGGACACTTTGATGAATGACAGAGGCGAGCCTCCTTCCTGGGTCTGTACAAAGCAATGCATTAGGATATGATGAGTTTTGTAGAGCTTCTGGTTTTTAAGGTACCACAAAGTAATTTGCTGAGGTAGAATATTTTCAACAGCATTAGTCATTATCATCATTGTCATCACAAGGAAGAAAGAAAGAGAGGAATAAAGAAAGAGAGAAAGAAAGAAGGGAAGAAAGAAGAAAATTAGAGCTTGTGTTTGAGGATAACTATATCATTGGACTTGAAAAAAGAGGATGTCTATATTTTCTGATTTTGTAAAATGACATGATTATTACAATTCTAACTGTGTCTTCTTAAGAAGCTCTAAGGCTTATCAGGTCCTTTCCTTGGCTTCAATTTCCTTGGACTGGGAAGAAGGAGATGACTGGAATCTACAGTTTGGGGCTGGTTTGCCTCAAGTCCAGGTCTGTCTCATTCAGATTCTTAAAAGTTCCAATGATCTAAGAAAATCTAACCTAGAGGGAGCAGATTGGACAGGTGAGGAGGCATGACCAATGATAACAATTATTATCAGTCATTGTTCTTATTATAACAACAACAGTAACCACATTTACAGAACACCTGTTATACTCCAAACAATGTTCCAGGTACTCTATATGGGTAATGCTCTAGTTACTAATAGCGCTGTACCCCAGCCAGGAAAACTGCTTCCTGCAGTCCAGGAGTAGAGGAAGAGGTGATAGAGGTACATTGGGAATGAATTTCTTAAGTACAGTCATGTATTTCTTGGTTATGGGAACATGTTCTGAGAAATGCAGTGTTACGTGATTCTGTCATTGTGTGAACACCATAGAGTATATTTACATAAACCTAGATAGGGTAAGCCAGTCGCTCAGTGTGGCCTCTTGGTGCAATGAAAAGAGGTGTAACATGAGAAGTATGCAGCTGCTGATAGTGTAACACAGCATAATATTGTACAGTAAGCTTTCTTTTTAAGTATAGGGAGTGCATTCTAAAATAATGATTTAAGTAAATACATAAACTAATAACATAGCCATTTATTATTAGTATCACGTCTTATGTACCCTACATAATTGTATGTGCCATGATTTTATACTCCTGGCAGCACCCGAGGTTTGTCCACACCAGCATCTCCAGCGACACACAAGTAACGCATCATGCTCTGATGATATGTTGTGCTGCTAATTTGGATGTCATTAGGTGGTAGGAATTTTCCAGCTCCTTTAAAAATTGGGGGGGGGCTCTGTCTTATGAAGTCAGTTGTTGACTGAGTTGTCATGCAGTGTGTGACTGTGCAAGGAGAGATTCTTGATACTTAATCCATCCAGGGTGTGTCAAGCTGGGAATCAGAGAGGCTGTTTAAAGTTGGTTTGACTGACCCTACTTCATAGACATAATCTTGTCTATCTTAATCTTGCTATTTTTTAACTGATTGTTAAGCCTTTCCCCTTACCTCTTTCCTATTCATCCTCTTCAGGTCAATGTTCCTAAACTACTGCTTGGTGTTTTCCAGCCTTTTATTTGTCTTATCTGGGATGCTTCTGGAAATGGAGGATTCCTGAGCTTACTTCAGCTTTAGTACCAGGGGATTCAGCTAAGTACTGGAGCTTCTCTAACATTAGTGTGTGAGAGTCCTAGGGGGACCTTGGCAAAATGCAGAATCAGGTTCAAGAGGTTTAGGGTGGGTCCTGAGAGTCTGCCTTTCTGTAAGTTCCCAGATGATGTTGATGCTGCTGGTCCCCACGTGGTCACACTTCAGGTGGCAAGGGTCTAGAGTGTCTAATGTAGTTATTATAGCACTTTTAGTACTGCATTTTAGGCCCCTTTTCAATTCTCTAATTGACTCTGCTAAGCTCCCTACCCAATATCTCTGAAGTGGTCCAATCAGTTTCTGGAATGTTCTCCAATTGTACAACCATAGGCCTTGCCTCTGAATTTCTGCTCCAGGTTTTCATCACTGTGGTCTTTTTGGTCCCCAGCAGATCTTCCCAGTCTCACCTCACAAGTAAGGCTTTTTCCAACAGCCCCAACTTGCTAAAGCCCTATCCTCTCTGAGCCCCTGTGTGAAGGGCAGTCATCTGCCCTTGGTCATGCACTAGGGGCAGCAAGCCAAGTACCTTCACCCCATGTGTATGAGGAGTTCAGAGAAGTAAACCCAGTCTTGTTGAAGTAAATGGTTTTATTTTCTCTTTTTTATTTTCTACACAGCATTCTATTAGGCAGGAGCACAGGCTGACATGAAGCCAGCACAGACCTATTTCTAAAGCCAAAACTCTACCATCCCTGTGGATGCTCAGGGGGTTGTCTCTGGCCCATTCTTGTAGATATCTCTAACTTGCACTAATCATTCAAAATAACTTCCAGACTGACTAATCCAGATCTGTATTTTCTCCATCGGGACATGCCTCGATGTCATTGTTCTACTTGGTAAAATGCAAATGCCAAAGCCTTTTTCTTAATACTTAGTTATATACTTTGAATCTGCCCTTTGTTATTTTCTTTGCTATTATGAAGGTGATACACACAACACAATGGGAGAAAATGTTCTGAACTAATAATCCCAATATGATGCATGACAGGTCAACTTAGACTGTGTAAATCTGGACTTGATTATATAAGTCAAAAAAATTCTGAGACTTTCTTTAATGAAGAATTTATGGTGTCATGATGTCATTTAGTTCTTCTCATAGAAACATTTTCTTGCACCTTTTCTGGGGATATAAATTTACCCCCAAAGAGGATAATCTTGAATCCTTTTCAAATGCTGTTGGTGGTTAGATATACTTCTCTAATAGACTTGTCCAATATTTGTGGTCTCCTTAATCCTACTTTTAGTGGGGACATAAAACTATACCTTTAGATGGTATTAGGCTCCAGCCAGAAAAGAGTTCATGTTGCTATTTAAAGCAAAAGAAAGGGGATGGCAGATTTTGAGTTTCTTTGTTGTTTTATGCTATCTTAGTGTTATGGATTTTGGAATACTATTTCATGTTCTTGGAGTAGTTTTTATCCAATAATTAGACCTTTCAGTTTTTCAGCACTTTTCCCCTAAATCTCTTAAGGTCAAAAATCATGAATAAATCCATGCTTGATAGACTGAAAGATTTTAGCTTCAGAGAGTTGTCAGTGGACTTCAAATTGGAGCAGTCTTTCAGTTCTGTTCCTTGCAAGTTATTGATAAATTTGCACACCAGTGGTTGCAGTCCTGATGAATATATTCATGGACCATGGAGCATGTTTTGATATTTAGAGGAATCCAAAATGTGATTTTTTAAATAAAAATTTAAATAGAGTTGGAAGTGTTTTTTGTGATTGAATATTTTTTTAAAAATAACTTAAAATTAAGAGTATGTGCTATTATATTTTAGCTCAAGAGCAAATGTAAAAATGTAAATAATAGATGATAAGTCACAAATGAGGTTGTTAGGCCATTCATTTTAAGCCATCTTTACTAATGCTAATCACAACACAGATGAAGTATTTGTAAAAAATTAAGAGGTTTAGCTGATTAAATTCTAACCTTTATACTGACAGAAAAGCTGGGAGAATTATAATCTAAAGAATTAATGAACTACAAATCTGATAATAACTCATACAGTAGGGGAAGGAAACTTTCACATTTAATGACCATTTATATAGTCTACTTCACTAAATTAATTATAATTTTAAAATGTCCAATTAGGCTCTCTCACTTAAGGGGAGAGAACAGAGCACCTACATTCCTGAAATTTAAGTTTAACTGTGTATCTTATATTTTTACTTATTGAATCTGGCAATAATTTAATTATCTTGAAGAGTGACAAGATGGTGAGCTGAGGGTAAGACCGAGTTTTCTATCGCCTATAATTGAGGCAAACCCCAGTGATTCTTCCAAAATAGACCAAAAGGTGAGATGGGCATACTGTGAACCTCAAATGAGGTGGCATCTTTTACATGTTTTTTTTTTTTTTTGTAATAGGAATTTGGTGTGTAAACACTAAATCGGTAGGTTTCCTTAGCTAGTCTAATTATTATTGGGAAGTAATTTACCAGGGGCCATGATAAATGGCCATTAGGACTGCTATGTTAAATTCCACCAAGTCCTGGGAGACATGTAGGTCAGTGTGATGACTAGCTTGTCCATTGTATCATTATCACAATGGAACCAACTAAGTGAAGGTCATTCGAATCACCCACTGGTCACTTACATTTCCCTCTTTGGTAAATGCCACATCTAGAAGAAATGGGTTATCACCAAATCTGGAGCTATTAATATATATCAAGATAAATTTAAAATTCCATTTTTGTTTTGGGAAGCAAGATTATGGCTTCACAAAGTCTTTGATAAAATATGATATATTATACAATACTGGGAATATATGGACAGAGATAAATTATGAAATATAAAGTTTAAAATGAGCATGTGCCTTTCCATATTGATCAATTTGTCTGTGTTCTTTCTTATTTACAAAGGTGCATTACTAAGATAAAGTCTTGCTAAAATTTATTTAGTAATCCCTCAAATCTGTCATCTGATTAGAATTTAGCTTTGTTTAAATTTCATACTTTATTTATTTATTTTTATTTTTTATATTGGTGCATTATAATCATACATCTTGATGGGTTTCAGGGTGGTAGAAGTATACATGCACACATCGGTCAATTAGCCCTCCCCCAATTCCCACCCCATTTCCTCCCCCTTCCCTCCTTCTCATGCTCAGCATAGTAGTTGACTTTCATATATTTGGGTATGTACATCCTGTGCATTAGGTGTTCCCTTTTCCCCCCTCCCATCTCCCTCAGTTAGGTCGCCTTCTTCATTCATCTAAGGTTTTCTCCATCTTTGTCTGGAGTCCCTCCTATGCCCTATTCTACCTAGATTCCGCATATTAGGAAGAGTATCTGACTTCACTTTTTGTGACTGACTAATCTCACTAGGCATAATGTTCTCTAATTCCATCCATTTCCCTGCAAATGACGTAATTTTGTTCTTCTTTATGGCTGTGTAAAACTCCATTGTGTACATATTCCATAGTTTTGTAATTCATTCATCTGTTGATGGACATCTTGGCTGGTTCCATAGTTTGACAACTGTGAATTGTGCAGCTATAAACATAGATATGCATGAATTAGTCTGGCAATTTGGTTTCGATTCTTTTGGGTAGATACCTAGAAGTGGTATTGCTGGGTCATTTCCAGTTTTCTGAGGATCCTCCACACTGTTTTCCAAAGTGGCTGCACTAATTTGCAATCCCACCAGTAGTGTATTAGTGTTCCTACTTCTCCACATCCTCTCCATCATTTGTTATTGTTTGTGTTTTAATGATTGCCATTCTAATTGGGGTTAGGTGAAATCTCAGGGTAGTTTTCAGGGTAGTTTTGATTTGCATCTCTCTGATTGCTAATGATGTAGAACACTTTTTCAACATTTATTGGCCATTTGTATTTCTTCTTTTGTGAAGTGCCTATTTAAATTTCTTGCCCATTTTTTTAATTGGGTTGTTTGTTTTCTTAGCGGTGAGTTTCTTGAATTCTTTGTATATTCTAGATATTAGTCCTCTATCAGAGGCATAACTGGCAAAAATCTTTTCCCATTCTGTCAGCTCTCTGTTGAGGTTCTTGATAGTTTCCTTTGCTCTTCAGTTTAATGAAATCCCAAGTATTGATCCTCTTTTTAACTTCTTGTGCCTTTGGGGTTTTGTTGAGGAAGTTTTTGCCTGTGTCTATGTGTTGAAGAGATGGACCTATGCCCTCTTCAAGTAGCTGCAAGGTCTCTTGTCTAATTTCCAGGTCTTTGATTCATCTTGAGTTGACACTTGTGCAGGGTGAGAAAGTGGGGTTTATTTCCATTTATCTGCATGTGGTTAACCAGTTTTGACAACATCATTTGTTGAAGAGGTATCTTTTTTCCAGTGTATTTTTTGGCTCCTTTGTCAAAAATTAATTGACTGTTAAGTGTGCAGATTTGTTTCTGAGTCATCTATTCTGCTCCATTGATCTATGTGTCTGCTTTTGTGCCAATACCATGCTGTGTTTATTACTATGGCTCTGTAGTATAGTTTGAAGTCCGGTATTGTGATGCCTCCTGCATGGTTCTTGTTGCTGAGAACTACTTTGGCTATTCTGGGTTTTTTTGTTGTTCCAAATGAATTTAAGGACTAATTTTTCTATGTTTGTGAAGAATGACCTTGGTAATTTAATGGGTATTGAATTGAATTTGTAGATCACTTTTGGAAGAATGGCCATTTTGATGATATTTATTCTGCCTATCCAAGAGCATGGGAAGTCTTTCCGTCCTCTTTTTTTTTTTTTTTTTTTTTTTGCGGTACCGGGGATTGAACACAGGGGCGTTCTACCTCCGCGCTACACCCAGGCCCTATTTTTTTATACTTTATTTTGAAACCGAGTCTCACCAAGTTGCAGAGGGCCTCACTAGGTAGAAAGAGAGAGAGAGACGGGGGAGAGAGAGAGAGAGAGAGAGAGCGAGCGCTGAGGCTGGCTGTGAACCCAGATCCTCTGGTCTCCGCCTCCCAAAGTACTGGGATTACAAGCATGCGCCACCATGCCCGGCAGTCTTTCTGTCTTCTAAGGTCTTCTTCAATTTCTTTTTTCAACATTTTATAATTTTCCTTGTAGAGGTCTTTTACCTCCCTGGTTAGGTTTATTCCAAAGTATTTTATTGTTTTGGGGGATATCTTGAGTCAAAATGTTTTCTGCATTTCTTTTTCAGTGGATTTATGATTGGCATATAGAAAAGCTTCTGATTTTTTAAGATTGATCTTGTACCCAGACACATTGCTGAATTTGTCGATCAGTTCTATAAGCCTTTTTGTTGAGTTTGTTGGGTCTTCTAAGTATAATATCATGTTATCTGCAAATAGAGATAGTTTCATTTCGTCTTTTCCTATTTGCACTCCTTTGATTTTCTTCTCTTGCCTTATTGCTCTGGCTAGAATCTCTAGTACTATATTGAAAAGGAGTGGTTGTAGTGGGCATCCTTGTCTTGTTCCTGTTTTTAAGGGGAACTCTTGTAGTTTTTCCCCATTCAATATGATGTTGATTGTGGGCCTATTATATATAGCCTGTATGATGTTGAGGTATATTCCTTCTATTCTGATTCTTTGCAGTGTTTTTAGCATAAATGGGTGTTGGATTTTGTCAAATTCATTTTCAGCATCTATTGAAATGATCATGTGATTTTTGTCTTTAGTCCTATTTATGTGGTGGATTACATGGATTGTTTTTCGTATGTTGAACCCAGCCTTGTATCCCTGGGATGAACCCGACTTGCTAGTGTTTTGTTTAGAAGTTTTGCATATAAGTTCATCAACAATCTAGGCCTGTAGTTTTCTTTTCTTGAGCTGTCTTTATTTGGTTTTGGTATTAATGTGATGTTGGCTTCATAGAATGTATTTGGGAGAGTCCTGTTTCTTTCTATTTCATGGAATAGATTGAGGAGTATTGGGATTAGTTCTTCTATAAAGGTTTATGAAATTCACCTGGGAAACCATCTGGATCTGGGTTTTTCTTTGATGGTCGGCTCTTTATTGCTGCTTTAATCTCTTTGATTGCTATTGGTCAATTTAAATTTTCTATATCTTCTTGATTCAACTTAGGAAGGTGATATGTGTCTAGAAATTTCTTCTAAGTTTTCCATTTTGTTGGACTATAGGTTTTCAAAGTAGTTTCTGATAATCCTCTGGATTTCCACACTATCAATGGTAATATGACCTTTTTCATCTCTTATTTTAATAATTTGGGTTGATTCTTTCTTTTGGTTAGGTTGGCTAGTGGTTTATCTATCTTGTTTATTTTTTCAAGGAAACAGCTTTTGGTTTTGTTGATGTTTTGTATTTTTTTATTCTCTACTTCATTGATTTCTGCTCTGATTTTAATAATTTCCTGTCTTCTTTGGGGTTTGACTGTTCCTGTTTTTCAAGGCGTGTCATTAGGTTATTTGTTTGGAGATTTTTGAGGTGTGTCATTAGGTTATTTATTTGGTGATTTTCTGTTCTTGTTATGTGAGTACTGAGCGCTATGAGTTTTCTTCTTAATACTGCCTTCAGAGTGTTCCAGAGATTTTGATATGTTGTGTCTCTGTTTTCATTTGTTTCTAGGAATTTCTTAATTTCCCCTCTTATTTCTTCTGTGACCCATTCCTCATTCAGCAGTGTGGTGTTCAGTCTCCACGTGTTTATGAGGTTTCTCTGGGTCTTCTTATAGTTGATTTCTAGTTTCATTCCATTATGATCTGAAAAGATGCAGGGGATTATGTCACATTTTTTGAACTAGCTAGTACTCACTTTATGGCCTCGGATATGGTCTGTATTAAAGAAGGTTCCATGAACAGCTGAAAAAAAATGTGATTTCAGCTGTAGTTGGGTGGAATATTCTGTATGTGTCTAGTAGGTCCATTTGGTTTATGGTGTTCCTTAGGTCTGAGGCATCTTTACTGACCTTTTGTCTTGAAGATTGATCTAGTGGTGTGAGAGTGGTGTTGAAATCTCCCAATATTATTGTATGGGGATCTCTGTGTGACTTAATGCCATGAAGAGTTTCTTTTATGAAAGTGGTTTCACCTATGTTTGGGACATAAATGTTGACTATCGTTATATCCGTTTGCTGGATTGCTCCTTTTACCAGTAAGAAATGACCTGCTTTGTCTCTTCTGATAAGTTTAGGTTGGAAGTCTAATTTGTCTGATATTATTGTTGCTACTCCTGCTTGTTTTTGAGTTCCATTAGTGTGGGTTACCTTGCTCCATCTCTTCACCTTTAGTTTGTGAGTGTTTTTACTTATAAGGTGTGTTTCTTGCAGGCAGCATATAGATGGATTGTGATTTTTAATCCATTTTGCCACCTTATGTCTTTTGATTGAGGCCATTTATATTTAGCTTGATTATTGAGAAATGAGTTTTAATTCCTAACATTTTGAGATTTAATTTATGTTTGAGGAAATATTTTTTCTTCTTTGTCTAGTTGTTCCATTGATGGAAATTATGTTTCTCTGGCTCTGGCATTTCTTTATTGTTTCTTCTTTGTAATTAATCTCTTTGAGTATTTTCTCTAGTGCTGGTTTGGAAGACATAAAGTCTTTCAGTTTCTCTTTGTCATGGAAGGTTTTTATTTCTCCATAAAATTTGATGGATGTCTTTCCTGGGTAGATAAATCTTGGCTGGAAGTTGTTTTCTTTCAGAGTTTGGAATATGTCATTCCATGCCCTCCTGGCTTTCATGACTTGGTTTGAAAAGTTGGGAGTGATTTTTATTTGTTTGCCTCTGAATGTCACTTGTATTCTCATTGCCTTTAAGATTCTCTCCTTGTCCTCTGTATTAGTCAATTTGATTATTATGTGGTGTTGTGAACCTCTTCTCTGATTTTTTCTGTTAGGGGTTCTATATGTTTCCTGTACCTGTGTGTTGACCTCTTTTGATACATTTGGAAAAATTTCCAATATTACTTCTCTGAAAGATTATTGATTCCTTTGGTTTCAGCTTCTATTCCCTCTTCTATGCTTATTATTCTTAGGTTTGCTCTTTTAAGATTTGCCGAGATCTCTTCAATGTCCAATTCATGCTGTTGAATTGTTTTTTCTAAATTATATACTATGTGTTCATTTTTGAAGAGGTCATCTTCTAAGTGAGATTCTGTTTTCCATGTGGTCTAGTCTATTGTTGATGGTCTGTATTGATGCCTTCATTTCAATTATTGCATCCTCACTTCCTTCAGAGCTTCTTTTTGATTCCTGTTCAGGGTGTCAGATTCTTTGTTTATTTGCTCCTTCATTACTTTCAGGCTCTCTCTGAATTCTTTTCAGAAATCCTGTATCATTTCTACTATTAAAGTTCTGAATTGTCCTTTTGGCAATCTTTGCACTTCTGTGTTGGTGGGTTCTTTTGTTGTGGAGTTGTGGGTGCTCATTGTTTCTTTGCTATTCTTCCCTTCCATGATTTCAGGTTTCTTAAGTTTATATCTTTGTTGCTTTTGGTAGCTCTCTCACACTCTGTAGGTTTTCTATGTCTAATCTCTCTCCCTTTATAGTATCTCATTCTGGAGGTAGATATTTGCTACTAGGTGAGCCTGAAAGGTGAATAGCCTTTAGTGAATGGTTATTCTCATTTGCTCAGTATAATGTCTGTTTGCAGGTCCAATTCTTGGCCTCCTTCAGTGATTGGGATCCTTGCCTGGTGCCTCTCACTGTCTGTGCAGGCGCCCAGTGCTGCTAGTGCCCCTCTCACTGCAAGCATGGATCTCTGCATTCTCCACTGGGGCTGTCCCTATGTCTCTTTCTGTCTACACATATGGTGGGTGTCGCCAGCGTGGGACCCTGGGCTTGTGTTTCTCTTTGCCTGCAGTAGCAGTGGATGTTGCCTTGACCTCACTCAGCAAACACGGAACTCTGCATTTTCCACAGAGAAGGCTGGGTTGGTCTAATTTTTCCCCATGTACTACGACTGTGTACCTGGAACAGGATTCCCTGGGAACCCTGCAAGGGCGCTGTGACCTGGGGGCTGTAGGTCTCTCCCGCCTGAATTTCACCAGGGGTTGTCTGCTTATCCTCGCAACTACTGCATCTTATAGCAGACCCCACTCCCACCCCCACAGGGGTAATCCACAAAGTCTCAGACCCCCCCAAGTATGGCTTGCCACACGAGTCCTTGTGGCCATGCTGGGTGGTCTCCCCCTGGGTTCGCTCATTAACTTGTGGTCTCATTGAGCCCTGCTCTTAATCTCTGGAGGAGGGGGTGAGCTCAGCTGCTGCTGCAGGTTCTGGTCAAGCTTCCAGTCATTCGTGTCTCTGTCGAACATGGATCAAATTACTGCTTGCTTTCATTGCTGATGATCTGCAGTTGCTGGATTTACAACAGGTCGCTGGCTTCTTTGTTGGTGGCCCGCAGAAGCCACAATGCCTGTAGCCACCGGTGCTGTCTGACCAAGATGGCACCGCTGCTGCTTCTGCTGCCACCGCAGTTCAGGCCTCTGTTCAGCGTGGAGTGAGTTGCTGCTCACTTTCGTTGCTGTTGATCTGCAGTTGCTGGATTTACAACAGGTCTCTGACTTCTTTGTTGGCGACGTGTTGAGGCTGCAGTGCCAGTAGTCGCCAGCATGGTTTGGCCAAGATCGCACCACCACCGTTCTGTAGGTAAGGTGCTTGGAGCATTTTTCTCTGTTTTGTCTTTTTTATTTTTTTTGCTGTACCGGGGATTGAACGCAGGGGCGTTCTACCTCTGCGCTACGACCCAGCCCTATTTTTTATACTTTATTTTGAAACCAGGTCTCACAAAGTTGCGGAGGGCCTCACTAAGGAGAGAGAGAGAGAGAGAGAGAGAGGGAGAGAGAGAGCAAGAGAGCTGAGACTGGCCACGAACCCGGATCCTCCGGTCTCCGCCTCCCAAAGTACTGGGATTACAAGCGTGCACCACCACGCCCGGCTTGTCTTCTGACTTTGATTCTGTCACATTTCAACTTTTTTGTTGTTTAGTTCAATTTATCATTGCTTTTCTTCTCTTGTCAAGAAGCTGCTTTCACAGCGATTGAGATCCAAGTCTCAGAGAGATCGCAACCTGGTGTCTCCCTCAGTCGCCATCTTGGAATCTAAATTTCATAGTTTAAATTCTCTTTCCTGTTTAGGATACTTGCAAGCAAAAGTTCTTCATAGAAAACATTATTACTTCAATGATATATTGATTTTAATTTTATTGTAAATTATTATTATCTATAAATCCTGCTAATGTTTAAATGTAGGATGACTTTAGTGGGAGAACTCCATCATTCCAGAAGTTTTAGGGTTGTTATTTGTAAGTTTTACTGTTCTGTCTTCATTAGCTACAATACCATACACTCAATAACTTTAATCTTCTCCCTTACTCCTCAAATATGTGGGTGGTTTTTGTGCCTATTTATTCCATTTGAATCTCTTTTCATTGGAGAGTTAGGTAATGTTTAAAGGTTCTCAACCTTTTCCTGAGAAAAAAAATACCTTTCATTTTCTGCTACTTTATAAATGCTCCAAGACAAAGAGTAAATGTCTTTGAGAGAGATAGAAATTATTCAAGACTCCTCTCCTGCTGGAAATCTTGGTGATTCCGAGAGAGGGGTTTGTGAATACAGAAGCCAATGTACAAGTTATGAACATTTTTAGCTGACTGTTCAACTATGTTAATCTGCTTTTTCATTGCTGTGACCAAAATACTTGACAAGAACAACCTAAAGGAGAAAAGCCTTATTTGGATCACAGTTTCAGAGGTTCACTCCATGGTCTGCTGGCTTCAAGGCAGAAATATCATGGCAGCTGGGCATGGTAGAAGAAAACTACTTAGCTCATGGCAGCCAGGAAGCAGAAAGAGACAAAGAGATAGACAGACAGACAGAGACAGGAAGCATCCTAGGACAAGGTATAATCCTCAAGGCCACACCCAACCTGCCTAAAGTTACAACCCAGTAAATCCATTCAAATTATTAATCCACTAATGGATTAATCCACTGATGAGGGTAGGGCCCTCATGATTCAATTATTTTGTCACTGAACATGTCTGCATTGCCTAACACATGTGGTTTGGGGGACATGCTATATTCAAACCACATTGGGAACCAATCTTTTGGAGGTCCTCATTTCATTTAGTGTTTTCTCAATGATATTTTAAATAAAATAGGGTTATTTTATTTTTTAAACATATTGTTCTAATTACCTTACTTTATAATAGTAGAATAACTATAGTCTACAACATTTTATGATATATTTAAAAATGGCTAGAAGAGTACAAAGTTTTCAAACACATTGAAATGATAGGTGTATAAGGAGATGGGAATGCTGATTACCCCATTGAATTATTACACATATCAAATTATCATACTGTACCCCATAAATATATGCATATATTATGTGTCATTGAAATATATTAATCCATAAATAAAACTTAAGTCTTATGTTGATGTCTTTCATTTATTATATACTTAATTTAAAATCAGTCAATGCCTATGGAATTCTGGGGAAAACAAATAAAAGTATCTGAAATAGTCAATGTGTGACACTTATGCACCTACTTCTGAGCTAATTATCTCAAATCTGCCTGTACTACCTTAGCATTTCTGTAGAGTGATCTATCCCAGCCTCTTTAGATCCTGGGTTTAGAATCACCTGTTCTCCATTCCACCTACCCAGGTGACTCACAAAAGAAAGCTTTTAAAAAATCTTATGCCTGGGCTCCAGAACTTGGGTTGCCAGATTTAATAAGTAAAATATAGTCCAGTTAAATTTAAATCTCAGATAAACAACAAATACATTTTTAGTGTGAGTAGGTTAAAGAAGAACGTTCTGGTTCACAACCTTGCTCATGGCTCATAGATTTTGATTTAATTGGTCTAGGGTGAGGTCTGGCCATTATTTTTTTCAGAAATTCCCCAGGTGAGTATAATGGGCAGTGGACTTAGGAACCCCTGGATGGATTAACAGTGTTTATAAACTATGCTGTGGATAGGAGTCACCAGCAGTATCTGTGAAAATGCAACTTCCTAACACCCCTCCAGTCTAATTCACTAGGATAGAATTGAAGAACTTTAACAAACATCCTAGTTAATTCTGGTTATAGGCGATCTCTGGACCACCCTTGGATGAGCACTGTGTTAAAGCATGTTAGCAAGCACTGCTGTTTCTCTCTTGCTTTAATTAGCCGGAGGCTGCTTTTATGTTATTTAAAAAAAATCCCAGAGCATAGCATACTACACTGGCTAAGAATGAACAACATTTATTTTCATATATAAGAATAAGTGATATAGATTAGTAAGCTGTTTTTCAGAAAAATATTAAAAATCAATATGGATTGTGTTCTGTTGTTTGCTATCATTTCTTATGTAACAAATAAAAGACATAGATCTTCTGAATTGGAAAGTAGGACTTTTGTGATCACATTACGTTAACTTTAAGGGCCATCCTTCTCTAAGGACTCCAATCTTCAGTAACTGGAGGAAGTGACCTTTGAAGACACTAAGCCTGGGGAATAGACACAATTTGGGGTTGGTTGTAAAATCACACCGAGCAAAATGTCTATGAGAATGCACTCTACAAGGTTAATAGGCTGATTTTTTTTCAAGATTGTATACCAGGAAAAATAATGTAGATAATTAACACTGCTAGTGCCAAGGGCTGTTTTTTTCATTTCTTGTGTAGTTTCAGTAATAAAGAGAGCAAAGACATTCTTCTTATTTTAGCCTCTTGGTTTTTGTGATTCCCGAGTTCCAAATCGATATTTTTCCTAAGACTTGAAGAAAGCCCAGGGAAGGAAATACTGTGCTGTATTTTCAAGGGCCATTTAAATGGATGGAAATCTATACTGTTGTTAACGATCCAAAGTAATTCCTCATGGGTGTGATTATTTCTCATAATCTATTACAGCCATGTGGATTAGCCACAAAGCCCATTTTGTATTAGTAAACGTTTTCATGTGCAATCATTTTCATGTGCAATCATCGCCACCAAGTCCCTTTCTGTGGTTCTTTTAGATAGTGTGGTCTCTGGCATATTTATTCCTTTTGTTCCAATTTTTCTCTAATATGGAAATGATTTAGGCCATGTTTTCTAAATATCTCCTCTTAAAACTGTTTTAGAAAAACAGAACAATTACTGTTTGCTTTTTATTGCTAGCATTTACTAGCTAGTCAGTTGGATCAACCTCTCTAAATCGTGGTGTTGTGACTGCAGACTAAACGGCTACTGTTATTGTAAGATTTAGGATTGCTTTCAAGTCCTAGTTCTGTTGGTTTTGTAACTTTGAGCCTAGTGAGCTCTCTCACTGACACTAGTAACTCAGGTTTACGCAGCTCTTTACAGTGGTCATAATGACTTGACCTGTGTTTTTAAAATTTGGTCTTCTCTAGAGTATTAATGGGATGTGCGGGGAATGGGGATAATTATTAATCCCATTTTCCTGATCAGAACCTCTGGCTCCAGCATGTGCTGGTAATTATAAGTGTCTCTTGAATGTGCATCTTCTGACCCACAGTACCCTTTCCTCTCTATTATAAGGGCCTCTATTAGATTAAATCAGACAAAATAATATAAAAGAACAGTGGTTGGGTAACTGTTCCTAAGGAAATTACTTTTTCTACAGTTGATCACAAAGGACATAGAAAAAGAGGATAATTTTTTTAATCACAAGCAGAAACAAGGAAAAATAATCAAAGATTTGAAAGCAAACTGATAGAAAAACTGTCATGATAAAACATCATGTAGCAACACCATCCTGTTCAACACACTCTTCCAACTTTCTTTTCTTCATGGGGAGGAAAAGACGATATAAAGGAATTAGCACAAACATGAGAGACTGTTCTGTAGTTTATATTTCAGGGATGATTATGATGTAAGTTCTTCAGTATGCACTTCACTTGGGAAGAGGAGAGAAGACATTAGGAAGGAATTTATTCCTTCTCCAGCCAAGGGGCAGTGCAGAAGGAGCCAAAGCAGAAGGGGTATACGCTGTGACCAGTCATTGCATTGATGGGCATCAAATGTTGTTCATAGATGCTAGAAAGTTCAACTCATTTTGTTTCCTGTGGTCACTGAAACAGCATAGAGAGAATGAATGTACTATTCATAGCTGGCATGGAAAAAGGCCCCTGATAACCTACCTGTTTTTTAATTGGAATGATGGCTTTCTTTTCTAGAACCATAGATGTATTGCCAGTTGAAATTGTTTGAATTGAAGGGGGATGTGGTAGCTAAGTCAGGGGAGACAACCAGGTTCAGGTTAACTAGTGCTTAAGGCTGAGAATAATTTAGAATAACTGCACCCAGTTGCTTACAGTTGAGGCCAGTGGCCTTCAAACTTAAGCATGCATCAGAATTACCTTGCTAAAATCCAGATTGCTGGGCCTCAGCCAAGAGTTTCTAATGTAGTAGCTGGTCTAAGATCTGAGAATTTACTTACATTCCCCATCAGGGTGATGCTGCTATTGCTGGTACAGGGACCATATGTTGCTAACTACTGTCCAATATTGTTTTGATGACTGGGTGTCCAGGAGCAGTGGACATTGGTTAAAAGAGAACACAGCCATTTACTGTGATGTGAATTGAGATTCCCATCAAGAAAACAGATACCAGACTCAGAGAGGCCACGCAGGACTGGAGCAAACTGTGACCCTCCTCCTGCCACCTGCCCAGCCGTGGTTCCTGAGGGGCATCCTGGGGCCATGAACCTTGCCCTCCAGAGTATAGTCTGCCAGATACTGGAATAAGAATAGCATTTGGCATCAGCATATACCACAAGTCTTTTAAAATTTCACTTACAATCTGGTAAATTTTTACTTACAATCTATGTATGTTTTTTGAAAAGATATTCACAAATACCAGGCACTTCCAATTTCTGAGGCAAACTCAGCCTCTGTAAGCTTAACTACTTGATGAGGAGGAACAGAACTCTCAGGTGTGCCTGTTGAGCATCTGTTCCCATCTCTCCATCTTTCTAAAAAACCTGTTTCCCTACAATTACATGTTAATTTCAGGATAGTGATTAATAGCCTGATTAAGATTGATGTTTATCTATTTTAGAGTTGCATTTTATTATTACTATTATTTTCTCAGAATTCAGTTAACTACCCCTAAAGTTCTTTTACCCACAAGCTGTGCCGGAGACACTACTTTTCATGTGGTAGCAATAAATCAAAATTATGTGCAGAACACTTGGAAAGATCATTTAAGGCTGGTGCTGTTGAACACAGTCCCATGCACTGGCACTGGGCATTACAAGGCAGTCTCTCCTTCAGAGCTCCCGAGGAAGGAGAAAAGAGAATGTTTTCCCGTCCATTCTGTATTTGAATGTATGCAGTACTCAACATGTGAGTCACCACCTCAAGTTGGCAGCCTCCCTGATTACAGCAGGACTTAAAAAAAAGGATCCGGAATAGCTGCCTCATGGGAAACAATACAAACAATGCTTTGCAGTTAAAGGATGAACCTATTGCCAAAGGTAGAATGGAAATAGTAACTGAAAGGTCTGTGATGTGAATTCAAGTCACAAAGTTAACAGCAAAGGAAGGTGCTAGCGAGTGAAGATATTTAATTATCTAACATGACATCTCAACTCAAGTCTTTTTTGTTTTGTTTTGTTTTTTAAAAAAGGCAAGAATGAGCTGGGTATGGCTTTGCATGCCTGTAATCCCAGCACTTGGGAGGCTGAGACAGGAGGATTGTAGGTTCCAGACTAGTCTCAGCAACTTAGCAAGACCCTCAGCAACCTAGTGAGATCCTGTTTCAAAAGCAAAAAGTAAATGGGCTGGGATGTAGCTCAGAGGTAGAATGCCTCTGAGTTCAATCCCCAATACCACACACACAGACACACACACACACACACACACACACACACACACACACACATACACACAGAATGTAGTAATATAATCTTCAAAACCATGTACCATGCCTGAATAGCTCTCTCTCTCTCTCTCTCTCTCTGTTTGGCTGTGTTTGGTGCAATGACTATATACAAGATGTACAAGTCACTATTACACATTGGGTGGGGGTAACACGGCACATTGGTATGCTGGGCACTTCAGGATGAACATTTATTCTGGCAGATGCTTAGATTCCACTAAGAACTGTAGCACTGTCGTTCATCAAATGGCACCCTAGTGGCCTCAAAGAGTTAATGAGCATCTCACTTGTCCTTCTTACTCCCCCACTGGAAAAGCATCTGACATGTTTTTCAGTCTAGCAAAGCGGCGGGCACCCCCTGACATGGCAAGTTATTCGAGTCTGAGCCCCAGATTGCCACCTGCTGCACCCCCAGGCGTCTCTGTCTACGTCCACACTTTATGGGGCATTGCTGCGCCTCTTTCTCATTCACCTTCACCTGTTTGGACTCTGGACTGTTCTTACCATATGTTCCCACCCTGTTAGCACAGCCCGGGCTCCAGGGGTGGACTCTGATTTGGCAAATATCACTTTACCTTCTGACCGTCTTGGCACCACCATTCGAAAGCAAATGATTCACTTATAGGGCTTAGTCCTTAGTGAAAAATTAAATTTTTAAATAAAATGCTAATACAATAGTTGACCTAATCAAACCAATTGCTGTCTCATAGGCGTAATCTGTGGATCACCTCCTAGAGTTTATGTCTAATTAATCTAAATGCTTTCTTCGTTTGCTAATAATTGTATGTTTAACTATGCAGTTATGATAAAGCTCTTTGAAAGGTAAAATAGAATTATTTCTTCATGTCCTTTAATGCAATTGTGTGTTTTTAATCACTGCAATAGGTGGGGAGGGGGAATCAATTTTGCCAGGCCTGGTGGCTCACTCCTGTAATCCCAGTACTTAGGAGGCAGAAATAGGAGGATTGCAGGTTTGAAACCAGCCTCAGCAACTTAGTGAGACCATGTTTCCAAACAAAAAATAAAATAAAGCTGGGGGTGTAGTTCAGAGGTAGAATGCCCCTGGGTTCAATCTCCAGCACCACAAAAACAAAAGAAACAAACAAAAAATAAACCAGAACAAAAAAATCCCCCCACCAATGGCTAATATATACTATGAATTACCACTAATACAAAACTAAATTTTTAGATTTTAATTAAAAATGTTGGTGTGAATGTGTATATTATCTATTGTATCTTTATGAAACTATATAAAGATAAATTTCTTCTTAGGAAGTAGAATACCTCCATATCTATTAACTGAAAGCAAATTTAAATATGCACATATCACACCACTAATATGTATTTTTTTTTAAAGGCTGAATATCATTACATTGTCTTTAAGGATCTGTTCTCACACAGACTACTTTTGGAATTGAACAAATATAATGGTTGGATTTCATATTTCAAACTACCAGTTAGGAAACAGTTTAGTGATTCAAGTCTTTGAAAAAAGTTAAATAGAATCTTCATCTTCCTTTTTTCAGATATATTGATCTCTGAGTCTCCATGACATAACCTACTCTTCTCTAGAAAGTCACTCACTGTATAGAAAAAGTCAATGACTGGAGTAACAGAAGCAACTCGCATTTTCTGTTCCCCTGGAATGACATAACTTTAACAAGTCGTGATATCAGATAATATCCATCTATTTTAGGGGGAGCATTTTTCATATTTCTTCAGGCTTGGCCTTTGTCACTGACAAACAAGAAGCTACGTTCCCCTGATGTTGAGTTTTAGTTATTTGTATTTTAAGTCCGTGTTATTTGTCATGCTCTATGGGGTTTTAACATTTTTAAGAAATAAATTAGCTTCCGTGGAACATTAACCTGTGCATATGGATGCTGGTCCTCCTGAAAGGAGCAGTCGTCTAAGAACTGCAGAGTCCCCAGCATCTGTCAGGGCAGCAAAGATAAAAATCTCAAAGCTGCCATAAATTTATAACATGGAAGCTAACTAGGAATTTCTTGCTGTTGCTTTATGTGTTGCCTTGTTTGCGGGACCATAATTATAAACTGATTACAGCTAGAGAAAAATCCCTCTCTTGTTCTCCCTACTGAATAGTAATTACTCTGTTGTTGTGTTTCATTGTGATTTTTTTCTATTGGTCTTTTGAACATTATTAGGCTATCTTAGATTTCAGTATGGCTTCTGGCAAGCAGGAAATGCAAAATAAGTATAATAAATGTAAGATGTTTATAGCAATTATCTTACTGCGTGTTATAAATCATATTGTAGACAAAGTAAGTATATACTCAAAACAAAATGTCTTGTTTTTCTATCTGTATAAATCATACAGTAGACAAAGTAAGTATATACTCAAAGCAAAATGTCTTGTTTATCTGTAGTCATCCCTAATATATTTGCTCCTTGTTCTACTTCTCTCTCTTCCTTCATAATACATAGGTAATTCAGAAAAGTCTGTTCCAAAGTTAGAATGCCACGTTATACGATTTGAATGTATTCTGGACAATATGAAAAATCTATTTGTGTAGAATAGCTCATCTTTCACTAAAGCTGCATTTACATCAATTACAAAACAACACTATGGATGGTTTTTTGTTTCCTCTCTGAGTGGATTTTTTCATTGTTTTAAGTTGACCTAATCAACCCAATTGCTGTCTCATAGGCATAATCCGTGGATCATTTCCCAGAGTCTATGTTTAATTAGTCTAAATGCTTTCTTGGTTTGCTACTAATTGTATGTTCAACTGTGCAGTTATGATAAAGCTCTTTGAAAGGTAAAATAGAATCATTCTTTATGTCCTTTAATATAATTTTATTTTTTATCTTTGCAGTAGGTGGGGAGGGAGGATCAATTTTGCCCATATTTTAGGGCATAAGAGCTATTTGAGTGGCATTGTAAATAAGGAAAATATCAAAAAGATACAGGATAAGTGGGATGGGGAATATTAAAATGTACTTATATGTTTGACTGAGCAGGAATAAAATTAGTGCAAAGGATATCTGGAAGAGATTTTTAAGTGGTAGAATAACTGTACATTTTTCAGATAACTTGTTGTTTTTTTTGGATTTGACCAAAGGTTTATTGGAGAAAGTAAACAGAACAAGTGGATTTTCTAATCTGATACTTTCAAATAGAAATACTTAGGTAAAGATCTTTTCCATATCTTTAGGCATTTGTAATGTTTTTGATTTTCAGGTGATATCCTTCGTCTAAGAGAATGAAACTGATTACAAACTGAAAATTTTGTAAATTTTTCTGGCTATTAGTAAAATTTAACTAAAAATTGAATTGTAGTGGAATTTTCCTTGAACATGTTGTATAATTGGAGCATAATGCTTTACATATATGTAAGAAGATATTTAGTATTCAAATACAGAAATAAAAGGTCTGCAGCAAATTATTGGAGTATGAAAGTATATGCTATAGGAAGTCAAAGCAAGAAAGGTTATGAAGACATTACAAAGGAGCAACAGCATAATAAATAGCAAATTAACTAATAAATAAAAAGGAATACAATTTAGAACATTGCTCAAAGAGAATAGAAACTATTGCTTTATAAATACAACACGCATAGAGAAATTTTGAGAGACATTTTCTTGTAAGTAGATCGAGAGGGAAAGATAATTAATTCAATAATATGTTTCATGTGAAATTTTACTTTTGAAGAGACTTTTTATTAACAGTAACACATATTTTTAAAGTTAAATGTGCTTACATAATTTAAAAGGGCTAGTATCCAATTATAAAACGAACACTGTAGGATTTGATTGGAATTAGAATCACTTCCTCTCCTCTTTTCGTTGACTCATGAAAATCTGAGGAGAGGATCTTCTTTGGTCGAGTTTAAATAAATGGCCATCAGCCGGGCGTGGTGGTGCACGCTTGTAATCCCAGTACTTTGGGAGGTGGAGACTGGAGGATCCGGGTTCATGGCCAGACTCAGCTCTCTCTCTCTCTCTCTCTCTCTCTCTCTCTCTCTACTTAGTGAGACCCTCTGCAACTTCGTGAGACCCACTTTCAAAATAAAGTATAAAAAATAGGGCTGGGGGTGTAGTGCGGAGGTAGAACGCCCCTGGGTTCAATCCCCGGTACCGCAAAAATAAATAAATAAATAAATAAATAGCCATCTATGTTAGTGATCCCTTCCTATAGACACACAAGTTGTTGATGACAGAGTCCAGAGGTGAAGGAATGTTAATGAAATGCATTCTGGTTGGTAACCCCTGGGCAGTGTCCCTCATCAAAATGTCTGTGTGAATCAGTCTCTCTCGCTGGTATGGGACACTCATTGGGCTGGGATAAGAGTCTGAGAAAGATGTCTATGTAGAAGAGAAAAACGATCTGGAACTATAAAAGCAAGCGACACTGGAAACTTAGTTTCCCTCATAACTTGGTTAGACATGTACTAAATACAGGAGCAAAAAAGAGCCGGTATTGTGATAAAAAAAATAGCATTTGCAAAATGAAAAGTATATGAAACTGAAAATTACTCAGTGAAGTTAGTTGAGAAAAGGGTAGAAAACAGTGACACAGCTCAGAAACCATTTACCAGCTAAACTGATCTACTTCTAAACTAGACCAACATGTCTAGCTAATTGACAGAAATTCCATACATGCCAACTATAATCACTTCAGAGAACTTTGAGTCTGTCTTATTTATTTTTTATATTTATTATTAGAATATAAGTGTGTGAAATAGAATAACTAGTTCTCTTCAAGGAACGTAATTGGCTTTAGGATTATAAGTGTGTGAAATAGAATAACTAGTTCTCTTCAAGGAACGTAATTGGCTTTAGGATTGTCCTTGGGAAATAAAAGACCCAGAGTTGCCATACGGTAGCCTCTTCAGGTGAGAGAGGAGTCTACCTCTGGAGAGGATCGTTTAGTACAGAAAGACTAGCATGGAAGAATGCAAGAGGGGACCCAGCATTTGTTGAGATGTTACTCTGCACACCTGAAATAAAATAATGAATGAAAACAAACACAGTCCCTGTCCTTGTGAACCATTAGCAATATTGTCTTTAATTAGATAGGATACAAAAATGATTTTAGAAACAACAAATAGGAGAGTGCCTTTAAAGATTTTTATTCTCTTCCTTGCTTATTTTTCTTTTATTTAATTATTAATTGATACCTAAAATATAAGGTTGCACATATTAATGGGGTAACATGTTATGTTTCAATGCATGCCTACAGTGTGTAATGTGTAAATCAGGTTAAGTATATCTATCTCCTTAAACATTTGTAATTTCTCTGTGGTAAAAATCAACTTTAAAAATCCTTTCATACTGGTGGGGGCAGGCAGGGGGGACACTAAGAGCTGTGTGCATGTATGTTAACATCAAATAGATATTCATTGTGATGTGAGACTCCAATGCACTAATAAAAAAAAACCCTTTCTCCTAGCTTTTTGCAATGTATAGTGTGTGTGTGTGTGTGTGTGTGTGTGTGTGTGTGTGTGTGTGTGGTTTTTTTGGTTATCTGTAGTCACCCTTGTATGCAGTAGTACTCCAGAACTGCTTGTTCCTGTCTAACTTAGTACCCATTGATTAATCCTGCCCCAACCCTTTCTCTCCCTACTCTCCCCAAACTCTGATAACCACCCTTCCACTCAAGTTCTATGAGATCAACATTTTTTTTTTTTTGCGGTACCGGGGATTGAACCCAGGAGGTTTCTACCTCCGTGCTACACCCCCAGTCCTATTTTTTATCCTTTATTTTGAAACCGGGTCTCATGAAGTTGCGGAGGGCCTCACTAAGTAGCTGAGGCTGGCCGCGAACCCGGATCCTCCGGTTTCCACCTCCCAAGTACTGGGATTACAAGCGTGCTCCACCATGCCTGGCAACATTTTTAGATTTTTACTTATGAATGAGATCATGGGCACTTGTCTTTCTGTGCCTGGTTTATTTTACTTAACATAATCTCCCGTTCTATCCATGTTGTTACAAATCCCAAGATTTCATTCTTTTTTATGGACAAATATTATACCAGTGTGTACACATGCCATATCATGTTTGTCTGCTCATCAGTTGAACAGTAATTGGTTTATTAAAAGGCAGCCAAAATGTTCATTCATTCAGTGAGTAGGTAAAACTAAAAGAAGTACCCAGGTCAGAAGGCATTTTAAAGTTAAATTGTAAAAATCCCTAGTCTTAAATGACTTTTATAAAAATAGGTACAAGAATACTCTAGGAACTATGCTGGGTTATTTATAAAACTTGAAATAAGATGTCATTATTCCCTTATTCACCGATGACACTGAAACTCAGAGAGCCTGCTAGACATAACAGAGATATCAGAGGAATGTCTGTGATAAATTTTATGTTTTTTCTGCTGTTCCAGGCAACCCAAAATGCTAGAGCAATTAAAGGTAAAAATGTGGTGATGAGTGTGTCAGTGTCCTTGGGCTTAAACAGAAGTTCATGGTTGTATATCATTTAGGATTATGCCCAGCTATAAGTAGCAGAGAGTGAAAATGACATTTGTTTGAACAGGCAGAACTATTTTCTGCCTGGTAAAATCCAGAGGAAGTGGTCTAGGAAGGATGTGGAGGCTTTGTTTTTCTCTGGCCTCAGGAACCAAGGCTCCTTCTAGTTAATTGCTCAGTCAACTCTAGGGTGTGGCTCTAATTCCTCCTGGTTCTAGATGTAGGTGTGGCTCTAAGGATCACAGCTGCCTTTTAAGTGTCAGGATGGAGGGAGGGATGAAAAATGATAAAGAGACAAAGGGTGATGCCTGTGTCTTTTAAGAAAGGCTCCTAGAAGTTACGTACATGCTATGGATAGCTAAATTTAGCTACAAAGGAGGCTGGAAAATGAAGTCTTTATTCTGGTTACCCATGTGTCTTGTTACAAACCATGAGTTCTAATACCATGGAAGAAGTGAATTGGTATTGAGGTACAACGAATGAGCTCTACCCAGAGAGCCTTGGTGTGTGCTCGGGCTACAAGTCAAACTACAGGACTCCGGATGTGCACTGCAATGAGGAAGTAGAAGTGTAAATGCTCTGAAATAGTGGTTTACCAGATGACGTCAATACCTGAGTCTGTCTCATTCCTAAAAGCATTTGATAGACTCTTAGAAAACACACAAATTAAAAGCTAAAACAAAAACAAAACACTGCTTCATATGGAAACAGAACACACAAGACTATAAGACTAAATGATAGAAAGTCAATGTGTACTAGGTGCTTAGAGTACTGGTGTTAAATGAGATAGGTCTATCCAAGGACCTGATAACATTATATGTGCATCTAAGTCAAAAACAGTATTTATGGGCTTATTCTTTATTTAGATCTGAGTTGTAATAAGATAAAGCAAGAACAAACTGGATGTGGTGATGTATACCTGTAATCCTAGTACTTGGAAGGCTGAGACAGGAGGATCACAGGTTTGAGGCCAGCCTCGGCAACATAGCAAGACCCTGTTTCAAAAATTAAAAAAAAATAATAAAAAGGGCTGAGGTGTAGTTCAGAAGTAGAATGGCCCTGGGTTCACTCTCTAGTACCAAAACAATATATACCAAAAAAAAAAAAAGATAAAACACAAACAGTTTAAGAGAACAGATAGTATGGAGACTGGCTGTATGTCAGTCTATGATAATGGGAAGCTTATTAACCTATCTAAAACTCATTTTTCTTTTTTTTTTTTTTTTTTTTTTTGCGGTACCGGGGATTGAACGCAGGGGCGTTCTACCTCCGCGCCACGCCCCCGGCCCTATTTTTTCTATGCTTTATTTTTGAAACCGGGTCTCACGAAGTTGCGGAGGGCCTCGCCAGGTAGAGAGAGAGAGAGAGAGAGAGAGAGAGAGAGAGAGATTGATCGCACGCGCATGCGC